>JAEOAE010003178.1:15000-32220 GCA_036365155.1 Meriones psammophilus | reverse complement strand
CTTGAAAGAACAGAAATGCAAAGAACTACTTTGTAAACTAAATCGCATGTGTGCCACTCACTCAATTAGGAATACAGGAAAACTGAAAAGAGATATAATGCACTGTACAGCACAGGAACAAGTTTTGAACGAAAAAGAACAGAAAAGCAAAGCACTGCTTTTTAACAGAACCACATGTGTTTCGCTCGCTCAATTAGGAATACAGGAAAACTGAAAAGTGTTATCTCGCACTTTATGGCACAGAAAGAAATTTCCATCGAAAGAACAGAAACACAAAGCACAACTTTGTAAACTAATTCACATTAAGTTTCGTGAAACGCAGCAGTACTTTGTAAACCTAAATCGCCTGTTCAATTATTATAACAGGAAAACTGAAAAGTGATATAACCGTATCCCTAACCCTAAGCCCCTTAACGTAACCTAACCCTAACCCTAACCCTAACCCTAACCCTAACCCTAAGTCCCTAACCTAAACCCTAACCCTAATCAGAAACCCCTACATTGTTCCTAAGAGGAACAAGTTTCCAAGAAAGAACAGAAATGCAAAGCACTACTTTGTAAACTAAATCGCATGTGTGCCACTCGCTCAATTAGGAATACAGGAAAACTGAAAAGAGATAAAACGTACTGTACAGCCCAGGAACAAGTTTTGAACGAAAGAACATAAAAGCAAAGCACTGCTTTTTAATGGAATCACATGTGTGTCGCTCGCTTAATTAGGAATACAGGAAAACTGAAAACTGTTATCTCGCACTTTATGGCACAGAAAGAAATTTCCATTGAAAGAACAGAAACGCAATGCACAACAGTGTAAACTAATTTACACACGTTTCGCCCGTTCAATTATTATAAAAAGAAAACTCAAAAGTGATATATCAAACTGTACAGCATAGAATCAAGTTTCCAACAGAAGAACAGAAACGCAAAGCAGTACTCTGTAACCTAAATCACATGTGTGTCGCTTGCTCAATAAGGAATGCAGGAAAACTGAAAAGCGATATATCGAAATGTATGGAAAAGAAACAAGTTTTCACTGAAAGAACAGAAACGCAAAGCACAACTTGTAAACTAATTCACATTCATGTCGCCTGTTCAATTATTATAACAGGAAAACTGAAAAGTGATATAACCCTATCCCTAACCCTAAGCCCCTTACCCTAACCCTAACCCTAACCCTAACCCTAACCCTAACCCTAACCCTAACCTGACCCTAAGCCCCTAACCCTAACCCTAACCCTAATCCTAACCCTAACTTGTTCCTAACAGGCACAAGTTTCCAAGAAAGAACAGAAATGCAAAGCACTACTTTGTAAACTAAATCGCATGTGTGCCACTCGCTCAATTAGGAATACAGGAAAACTGAAAAGAGATAAAACGCACTGTACAGCACAGGAACAAGTTATGAACAAAATATAGAAAAGCAAAGCACTGCTTTTTAATGGAATCACATGTGTGTCGCTCGCTCAATTAGGAATACAGGAAAACTGAAAAGTGTTATCTCGCACTTTATGGCACAGAAAGAAATTTCCATCAAAAGAACAGAAACGCAATGCACAACTTGGTAAACTAATTTACAAACATGTCGCCTTTCAATTATTATAACAGGAAAACTGAAAAGTGATACAACACACTGTACAGCACAGAATCAAGTTTCCAACAGAAGAACAGAAACGCAAAGCAGTACTTTGTAATCTAAATCACATGTGTGTCGCTTGCTCAATTAGGAATGCAGGAAAACTGAAATGCGATATATCGAAATGTATGGCAAAGAAACAAGTTTCATTGAAAGAACAGAAACGTAAAGCACAACTTGTAAACTAATTCACATTCGTGTCGCCTGTTCAATTATTATAACAGGAAAACTGAAAAGTGATATAACCCTATCCCTAACCCTAAGCCCCTTACCCTAACCCTAACAACTGACCCTAAGCCCTAACCCTAACCCTAACCCTAACCAACTAACCCTAACTTGAAAGAATAGAAATGCAAAGCACTACTTTGTAAAATGCAAAATACTTTGTATACTAAATCGTGCCACTCACTCAATTAGGAATACAGGAAAACTGAAAAGAGATATAATGCACTGTACAGCACAGGAACAAGTTTTGAACGAAAGAACAGAAAAGCAAAGCACTACTTTTTAACAGAACACATGTGTTTCGCCGCTCAATTAGGAATACAGGAAAACTGAAAAGTGTTATCTCGCACTTTATGGCACAGAAAGAAATTTCCATCGAAAGAACAGAAACGCAATGCACAACTTTGTAAACTAATTTACATACGTGTCGCCCTTTCAATTATTATAACAGGAAAACTGAAAAGTGATATAACACACTGTACAGCACAGAATCAAGTTTCCAACAGAAGAACAGAAACGCAAAGCAGTACTTTGTAACCTAAATCACATGTGTGTCGCTCGCTCATTTAGGAATGCAGGAAAACTGAAAAGCGATATATCGAAATGTATGGCGAAGAAACAAGTTTTCATTGAAAGAACAGAAACGCAGAGCACAACTTGTAAACTAATTCACATTCGTGTCGCCTGTTCAATTATTATAACAGGAAAACTGAAAAGTGATACAACCCTATCCCTAACCCTAAGCCCCTTAACGTAACCCTAACCCTAACGACAACCCTAACCGTAACCCTAACGCTAACCCTAAGTCCCTGACCCCAACCCTAACCCTAACCCTGACCCTAAGCCCCAAACCCTAACCCAAACCCTAATCCTAACCCAGGAAAACTAACTTGTTCCTAACAGGCACAAGTTTCAAGAAAGAAGAACAGAAATGCAAAGCACTACTTTGTAAACTAAATCGCATGTGTGCCACTCGCTCAATTAGGAATACAGGAAAACTGAAAAGAGATAAAACGCACTGTACAGCACAGGAACAAGTTATGAACAAAATATAGAAAAGCAAAGCACTGCTTTTTAATGGAATCACATGTGTGTCGCTCGCTCAATTAGGAATACAGGAAAACTGAAAAGTGTTATCTCGCACTTTATGGCACAGAAAGAAATTTCCATCAAAAGAACAGAAACGCAATGCACAACTTGGTAATCTAATTTACATACGTGTCGCCCGTAAAATTATCATAACAGGAAAACTGAAAAGTGATATAACCCTATCCCTAACCCTAAGCCCTGTTACATTAAAACCTAACCTCACCAACCCCCTAACCCTAACCCCTAACCCTAAGCCCCTAACCCTAACCCTAACCCTTATCGTAACCCTAACTTGTACAGGAACAAGTTTCCAAGGAAAGAACAGAAATGCAAAGCACTACTTTGTAAACTAAATCGCATGTGTGCCACTCACTCAATTAGGAATACAGGAAAACTGAAAAGAGATAAAACACACTGTACAGCACAGGAATAAGTTATGAACAAAAGAACAGAAAAGCAAAGCACTGCTTTTTAATGGAATCACATGTGTGTCGCTCGCTCAATTAGGAATACAGGAAAACTGAAAAGTGTTATCTCGTACTTTATGGCACAGAAAGAAATTTCCATCAAAAGAACAGAAACGCAATGCACAACTTTGTAAACTAATTTACATACGTGTCGCCCTTTCAATTATTATAACAGGAAAACTGAAAAGTGATATATCACACTGTACAGCACAGAATCAAGTTTCCAACAGAAGAACAGAAACGCAAAGCAGTACTTTGTAACCTAAATCACATGTGTGTCGCTCGCTCAATTAGGAATGCAGGAAAACTGAAAAGTGATATATCGAAATGTATGGCAAAGAAACAAGTTTTCATTGAAAGAACAGAAACGTAAAGCACAACTTGTAAACTAATTCACATTCGTGTCGCCTGTTCAATTATTATAACAGGAAAACTGAAAAGTGATATAACCCTATCCCTAACCCTAAGCCCCTTACCCTAACCCTAACACTGACCCTAAGCCCCTAACCCTAACCCTAACCCTAACCGTAACCCTAACTTGAAAGAACAGAAATGCAAAGCACTACTTTGTAAACTAAATCGCATGTGTGCCACTCACTCAATTAGGAATACAGGAAAACTGAAAAGAGATATAATGCACTGTACAGCACAGGAACAAGTTTTGAACGAAAGAACAGAAAAGCAAAGCACTACTTTTTAACAGAACCACATGTGTTTCACTCGCTCAATTAGGAATACAGGAAAACTGAAAAGTGTTATCTCGCATTTTATGGCACAAAAAGAAATTTCCATCGAAAGAACAGAAAAACAAAGCACAACTTTGTAAACTAATTCACATTCGTGTCGCCTGTTCAATTATTATAACAGGAAAACTGAAAAGTGATATAACCCTATCCCTAACCTTAAGCCCCTTACCAACCCTAACTCTAAACCCTAACCCTAACCCTAACCCTAAATCTGACCCTAAGCCCCCTAACCCTAACCCTAACCCTAATCCTAACCCTAACTTGTTCCTAACAGGCAACAAGTTTCAAGAAAGAACAGAAATGCAAAGCACTACTTTGTAAACTAAATCACATGTGTGCCACTCGCTCAATTAGGAATACAGGAAAACTGAAAAGTGATTATCTCGCATTTTATGGCACAAAAACAAATTTCCAACGAAAGAACAGAAAAACAAAGCACAACTTTGTAAACTAATTCACATTCTGTCGCCTGTTCAATTATTATAACAGGAAAACTGAAAAGTGATATAACCCTAAATGCAAAGCCCAACCTTAAGCCCCTTACCCTAACTAACCCTAAAAGAGATATAACCCTAACCCTAACCCTAACCCTCTGTAAAAGCTAACCCTAACCCTAAACCTAAGCCCCAATACAGAAAAAAGCAAAGCCCTACCCTAAGCCCCACAACCCTAACCCTAACCCTAATTAGAACCCAGGAAAACTTGTTCCTAACAGGCACAGAAAGAAATTTCCAAGAAAGAACAGAAATGCAAAGCACTACTTTTGTAAACTAAATTACATGTGTGCCGCTTGCTCAATTAGGAATAACAGGAAAACTGAAAAGAGATAAAACACACTGTACAGCACAGAACAAGTTATGAACAAAAGAACAGAAAAGCAAAGCACTGCTTTTAATGGAAATCACATGTGTGTCGCTCGCTCAATTAGGAATACAGGAAAACTGAAAAGTGTTATCTCGCAATGTATGGCAAAGAAAGAAATTTCCATCAAAAGAACAGAAACGCAATGCACAACTTGTAAACTAATTTACATACGTGTCGCCTGTTCAAATTATTATAACAGGAAAACTGAAAAGTGATATAACCCTATCCCTAACCCTAAGCCCCTTACCCTAAGAACCTAACCCTCACCCTAACCCTAACCCTAACCCTAACCCTAAGCCCCTAACCCTAACCCTAACCCTTATCCCTAACCCTAACTTGTTCCTAACAGGAACAAGTTTCCAAGAAAGAACAGAAATGCAAAGCACTACTTTGTAAACTAAATCGCATGTGTGCCACTCACTCAATTAGGAATACAGGAAAACTGAAAAGAGATAAAACACACTGTACAGCACAGGAACAAGTTATGAACAAAAAGAACAGAAAAGCAAAGCACTGCTTTTTAATGGAATCACATGTGTCGCCGCTTCTCAATTAGGAATACAGGAAAACTGAAAAGTGTTATCTCGCACTTTATGGCACAGAAAGAAATTTCCATCAAAAGAACAGAAACGCAATGCACAACTTTGTAAACTAATTTACATACGTGTCGCCTGCTTCAATTATTATAACAGGAAAACTGAAAAGTGATATATCACACTGTACAGCACAGAATCAAGTTTCCAACAGAAGAACAGAAAAAGCAAAGCAGTACTTTGTAAACCTAAATCACATGTGTGTCGCTTGCTCAATTAGGAATGCAGGAAAACTGAAAAGTGATATATCGAAATGTATGGCAAAGAAACAAGTTTTCATTGAAAGAACAGAAACGTAAAGCACAACTTGTAAACTAATTCACATTCGTGTCGCCTGTTCAATTATTATAACAGGAAAACTGAAAAGTGATATAACCCTATCCCTAACCCTAAGCCCCTTACCCTAACCCTAACCTAACACTAACACTGACCCTAAGCCCCCTAACCCTAACCCTAACCCCCTAACCCTAACCCTAACCCTAACCTGTTCCTAAGAGAACAAGAACAAGAAATGAAAGCAAAAAAAAAACTACTTTGTAAACTAAATCGCATGTGTGCCACTCACTCAATTAGGAATACAGGAAAACTGAAAAGAGATAAAACACACTGTACAGCACAGGAACAAGTTTTGAACAAAAGAACAGAAAAGCAAAGCACTACTTTTTAACAGAACCACATGTGTTTCGCTCGCTCAATTAGGAATACAGGAAAACTGAAAAGTGTTATCTCGCACTTTATGGCACAGAAAGAAATTTCCATCGAAAGAACAGAAACGCAATGCACAACTTTGTAAACTAATTTACACACGTGTCGCCTGTTCAATTATTATAACAGGAAAACTGAAAAGTGATATATCACATTATACAGCCCAGAATCAAGTTTCCAACAGAAGAACAGAAACGCAAAGCAGTACTTTGTAACCTAAATCACATGTGTGTCGCTCGCTCATTTAGGAATGCAGGAAAACTGAAAAGCGATATATCGAAATGTATGGCGAAGAAACAAGTTTTCATTGAAAGAACAGAAACGCAGAGCACAACTTGTAAACTAATTCACATTCGTGTCGCCTGTTCAATTATTATAACAGGAAAACTGAAAAGTGATATAACCCTATCCCTAACCCTAAGCCCCTTAACGTAACCCTAACCCTAACCCTAACCCTAACCCTAACCCTAACCCTAACCCTGACCCTAAGCCCCTAACCCTAACCCTAACCCTAATCCTAACCCTAACATTGTTCCTAACAGGAACAAGTTTCCAAGAAAGAACAGAAATGCAAAGCACTACTTTGTAAACTAAATCGCATGTGTGCCACTCGCTCAATTAGGAATACAGGAAAACTGAAAAGAGATAAAACGCACTGTACAGCACAGGAACAAGTTATGAACAAAATATAGAAAAGCAAAGCACTGCTTTTTAATGGAATCACATGTGTGTCGCTCGCTCAATTAGGAATACAGGAAAACTGAAAAGTGTTATCTCGCACTTTATGGCACAGAAAGAAATTTCCATCAAAAGAACAGAAACGCAATGCACAACTTGGTAAACTAATTTACATACGTGTCGCCCGTACAATTATTATAACAGGAAAACTGAAAAGTGATATAACACACTGTACAGCACAGAATCAAGTTTCCAACAGAAGAACAGAAACGCAAAGCAGTACTTTGTAACCTAAATCACATGTGTGTCGCTCGCTCATTTAGGAATGCAGGAAAACTGAAAAGCGATATATCGAAATGTATGGCAAAGAAACAAGTTTTCATTGAAAGAACAGAAACGCAAAGCACAACTTGTAAACTAATTCACATTCGTGTCGCCTGTTCAATTATTATAACAGGAAAACTGAAAAGTGATATAACCCTATCCCTAACCCTAAGACCCGTAACCCTAACCCTAACCCTAACCCTAACCCTAACCCTAACCCTAACCTAACCCTAACCCTAACCCTAAGTCCCTAACCCTAACCCTAACCCCTAACCCTAATCCTAACCCTAACGTGTTCCTAACAGGCACAAGTTTCCAAGAAAGAACAGAAATGCAAAGCACTACTTTGTAAACTAAATCGCATGTGTGCCACTCGCTCAATTAGGAATACAGGAAAACTGAAAAGAGATAAAATGCACTGTACAGCACAGGAACAAGTTTTGAACAAAAACAGAAAAGCAAAGCACTGCTTTTAATGGAATCACAAGTGTGTCGCTCGCTCAATTAGGAATACAGGAAAACTGAAAAGTGTTATCTCGCACTTTATGGCACAGAAAGAAATTTCCATCGAAAGAACAGAAACGCAATGCACAACTTTGTAAACTAATTTACATACGTGTCGCCTGCAATTATTATAACAGGAAAACTGAAAAGTGATATAACACACTGTACAGCACAGAATCAAGTTTCCAACAGAAGAACAGAAACGCAAAGCAGTACTTTGTAACCTAAATCACATGTGTGTCGCTCGCTCATTTAGGAATGCAGGAAAACTGAAAAGCGATATATCGAAATGTATGGCAAAGAAACAAGTTTTCATTGAAAGAACAGAAACGCAAAGCACAACTTGTAAACTAATTCACATTCGTGTCGCCTGTTCAATTATTATAACAGGAAAACTGAAAAGTGATATAACCCTATCCCTAACCCTAAGCCCCTTAACGTAACCCTAACCCAACCTAACCCTAACCCTAACCCTAACCCTAACCCTAACCCTAACCCTAACCCTAACCCTAACCCTAACCCCCTAACAAGTTTCAAGAAAGAACAGAAATGCAAAGCACTACTTTGTAAACTAAATCCTATGTGTGCCACTAACTTTAGGAATACAGGAAAACTGAAAAGAGATAAAAACGTTACAGCAAAGGAACAAGTTTTGAAAAAGAACAGAAAAGCAAAGCACTACTTTTTAACTAAATCACATGTGTGTCACTCGCTCAATTAGGAATACAGGAAAACTGAAAAGTGTTATCTCGCACTGTATGGCACAGAAAGAAATTTCCATCAAAAGAACAGAAAAGCAAAATGCACAACTTTGTAAACTAATTTACATGTGTGTCGCCTGCTCAATTATTATAACAGGAAAACTGAAAAGTGATATATCACACTGTACAGCACAGAATCAAGTTTCCAACAGAAGAACAGAAACGCAAAAGCAGTACTTTGTAACCTAAATCACATGTGTGGCTAATTAGGAATGCAGGAAAACTGAAAAAGCCCATAAAAATGTATGGCAAAAAGAAACAAGTTTTCATTGAAAGAACAGAAAAGTTGTAAACTAATTCACATTCGTATCCCTAACCAATTATTATAACAGGAAAACTGAAAAGTGATATAACCCTTATCCCTAACCCTAAGCCCCTTAACCCTAACCCTAACCCTAACCCTAACCCTAACCCTAACCCCCTAACCCTAACCCTAACCCTAACCCTAACCCTAATCCTAACCCTAACTTGTTCCTAACAGGAACAAGTTTCAAAGAAAGAACAGAAATGCAAAGCACTACTTTGTAAACTAAATCGCATGTGTGCCACTCACTCAATTAGGAATACAGGAAAACTGAAAAGAGATAAAACACACTGTACAGCACAGGAACAAGTTTTGAACAAAAAGAACAGAAAAGCAAAGCACTGCTTTTAACAGAATCACATGTGTTTCGCTTCGCTCAATTAGGAATACAGGAAAACTGAAAAGTGTTATCTCGCACTTTATGGCACAGAAAGAAATTTCCATCAAAAGAACAGAAACGCAATGCACAACTTTGTAAACTAATTTACACACGTGTCGCCTTTCAATTATTATAACAGGAAAACTGAAAAGTGATATATCACAACTGTACAGCCCAGAATCAAGTTTCCAACAGAAGAACAGAAACGCAAAGCAGTACTTTGTAACCTAAATCACATGTGTGTCGCTCGCTCATTTAGGAATGCAGGAAAACTGAAAAGCGATATATCGAAATGTATGGCAAAGAAACAAGTTTTCATTGAAAGAACAGAAACGCAAAGCACAACTTGTAAACTAATTCACATTCGTGTCGCCTGTTCAATTATTATAACAGGAAAACTGAAAAGTGATATAACCCTATCCCTAACCCTAAGCCCCTTAACGTAACCCTAACCCTAACCCTAACCCTAACCGTAACCCTAACCCTAACCCTAACCCTGACCCTAAGCCCCTAACCCTAACCCTAACCCTAATCCTAACCCTAACTTGTTCCTAACAGGCACAAGTTTCCAAGAAAGAACAGAAATGCAAAGCACTACTTTGTAAACTAAATCGCATGTGTGCCACTCGCTCAATTAGGAATACAGGAAAACTGAAAAGAGATAAAATGCACTGTACAGCACAGGAACAAGTTATGAACAAAAGAACAGAAAAGCAAAGCACTGCTTTTTAATGGAATCACATGTGTGTCGCTCGCTCAATTAGGAATACAGGAAAACTGAAAAGTGTTATCTCGCACTTTATGGCACAGAAAGAAATTTCCATCAAAAGAACAGAAACGCAATGCACAACTTGGTAAACTAATTTACATACGTGTCGCCCGTACAATTATTATAACAGGAAAACTGAAAAGTGATATAACACACTGTACAGCACAGAATCAAGTTTCCAACAGAAGAACAGAAACGCAAAGCAGTACTTTGTAACCTAAATCACATGTGTGTCGCTCGCTCAATTAGGAATGCAGGAAAACTGAAAAGCGATATATCGAAATGTATGGCAAAGAAACAAGTTTTCATTGAAAGAACAGAAACGCAAAGCACAACTTGTAAACTAATTCACATTCGTTTCACCTGTTCAATTATTATAACAGGAAAACTGAAAAAGTGATATAACCCTATCCCTAACCCTAAGCCCTTACGTAACCCTAACCCTAACCCTAACCCTAACCCTAACCCTAACCCTAAGTCCTAACCCTAACCCTAACCCTAACCCTGACCCTAAGCTAACCCTAACCCTAACCCTAATCGTAACCCTAACTTGTTCCTAACAGGAACAAGTTTCCAACGAAAGAACAGAAATGCAAAGCACTACTTTGTAAACTAAATCGCATGTGTGCCACTCACTCAATTAGGAATACAGGAAAACTGAAAAGAGATAAAACGCACTGTACAGCACAGGAACAAGTTATGAACAAAAGAACAGAAAAGCAAAGCAATGAGTTTTAATGGAATCACATGTGTGTCGCTCGCTCAATTAGGAATACAGGAAAACTGAAAAGTGTTATCTCGCACTTTATGGCACAGAAAGAAATTTCCATCGAAAGAACAGAAACGCAATGCACAACTTTTATAAACTAATTTACATACGTGTCGCCCGTTCAATTATTATAACAGGAAAACTGAAAAGTGATATATCACACTGTACAGCACAGAATCAAGTTTCCAACAGAAGAACAGAAACGCAAAGCAGTACTTTGTAACCTAAATCACATGTGTAACCCTAAGCTCAATTAGGAATGCAGGAAAACTGAAAAGCGAATATCGAAATGTATGTAAAGAAACAAGTTTTCATTGAAAGAACAGAAACGCAAAGCACAACTTTGTAAACTAATTCACATTCGTGCCACCTGTTCAATTATTATAACAGGAAAACTGAAAAGTGATATAAACCTATCCCTAACCCAAGCCCAGGAATAACCCTAACCCTAACCCTAAAGAACAACCCTAACCCCAAGCCCCTGACCCTAACCCTAACTGCTTTTAATGGAATCACAATGTGTCCTAAGGAACAAGTTTTCTCAATTAAGAACAGAAATGCAAACTACTTTGTAAAAAATGTTATCTCACTCGCTTTATTAGGCAATACAGAAAACTGAAATTTCCATCAAAAGAACAAGAAACGCAAAGAACAGAAAAGCAAAACTAAATTTAATGGAATCACATGTGTCCTTTCAAGTAATTATAACAGGAAAACTGAAAAGTGATATATCACACTGTACATGGCACACAGAAAGAAGTTTCCAACAGAAGAACAGAAACGCAAAGCACAACTTTGTAAACTAATTTAACCTAAATCACAATGTATTATAACAGGAAAACTGAAAAGTGATATATCAATGCAGGAAAACTGAACAGAAGAACAGAAACGCAAAGCAGTACTCGTAAAAATCACATGTAATTAGGAATGCAAAAACTGAAAAGCGAAACAAGTTTTCATTGAAAGAACAGAAACGCAAAGCACAACTTGTAAACTAATTCACATTCGTGTCGCCTGTTCAATTATTATAACAGGAAAACTGAAAAGTGATATAACCCTATCCCTAACCCTAAGCCCTTAACTAACAGTAACCCTAACCTAACCCCTAACCCTAACCCTAACCCTAACCCTGACCCTAAGCCCCTAACCCTAACCCTAACCCTAATCCTAACCCTAACTTGTTCCTAACAGGAACAAGTTTCAAGAAAGAACAGAAATGCAAAAAAACTACTTTGTAAACTAAATCGCATGTGTGCCACTCACTCAATTAGGAATACAGGAAAACTGAAAAGAGATAAAATGCACTGTACAGCACAGGAACAAGTTTTGAACAAAATAACAGAAAAGCAAAGCACTGCTTTTAAACGGAATCACATGTGTGTCACTCGCTCAATTAGGAATACAGGAAAACTGAAAAGTGTTATCTCGCACTTTATGGCACAGAAAGAAATTTCCATCAAAAGAACAGAAACGCAATGCACAACTTTGTAAACTAATTTACATACGTGTCGCCTGTTCAATTATTATAACAGGAAAACTGAAAAGTGATATATCACACTGTACAGCACAGAATCAAGTTTCCAACAGAAGAACAGAAACGCAAAGCAGTACTTTGTAACCTAAATCACATGTGTGTCACTTGCTCAATTAGGAATGCAGGAAAACTGAAAAGCGATATATCGAAATGTATGGCAAAGAAACAAGTTTTCATTGAAAGAACAGAAACGTAAAGCACAACTTGTAAACTAATTCACATTCGTGTCGCCTGTTCAATTATTATAACAGGAAAACTGAAAAGTGATATAACCCTATCCCTAACCCTAAGCCCCTTAACGTAACCCTAACCCTAACCCTAACCCTAACCCTAACCCTAACCCTAAGCCCCTAACCCTAACCCTAACCCTAATCGTAACCCTACATTGTTCCTAAGAGGAACAAGTTTCCAAGAAAGAACAGAAATGCAAAGCACTACTTTGTAAACTAAATCGCATGTGTGCCACTCGCTCAATTAGGAATACAGGAAAACTGAAAAGAGATAAAACGCACTGTACAGCCCAGGAACAAGTTTTGAACGAAAGAACAGAAAAGCAAAGCACTGCTTTTTAATGGAATCACATGTGTGTCGCTCGCTCAATTAGGAATACAGGAAAACTGAAAAGTGTTATCTCGCACTTTATGGCACAGAAAGAAATTTCCATTGAAAGAACAGAAACGCAATGCACAACAGTGTAAACTAATTTACACACTTTTCGCCCGTTCAATTATTATAACAGGAAAACTCAAAAGTGATATATCAAACTGTACAGCACAGAATCAAGTTTCCAACAGAAGAACAGAAACGCAAAGCAGTACTTTGTAACCTAAATCACATGTGTGTCGCTCGCTCAATTAGGAATGCAGGAAAACTGAGAAGCGATATATCGAAATGTATGGCAAAGAAACAAGTTTTCATTGAAAGAACAGAAACGCAAAGCACAACTTGTAAACTAATTCACATTCGTGTCGCCTGTTCAATTATTATAACAGGAAAACTGAAAAGTGATATAACCCTATCCCTAACCCTAAGCCCCTTACCCTAACCCTAACCCTAACCCTAACCCTAACCCTAACCCTGAACCCTAAGCCCCTAACCCTAACCCTAACCCTAATCCTAACCCTAACTTGTTCCTAACAGGAACAAGTTTCCAAGGAAAGAACAGAAATGCAAAGCACTACTTTGTAAACTAAATCGCATGTGTGCCACTCACTCAATTAGGAATACAGGAAAACTGAAAAGAGATAAAACGCACTGTACAGCACAGGAACAAGTTATGAACAAAAGAACAGAAAAGCAAAGCACTGCTTTTTAATGGAATCACATGTGTGTCGCTCGCTCAATTAGGAATACAAGAAAACTGAAAAGTGTTATCTCACACTTTATGGCAAAGAAAGAAATTTCCATCAAAAGAACAGAAACGCAATGCACAACTTTGTAAACTAATTTACATACGTGTCGCCCGTTCAATTATTATAACAGGAAAACTCAAAAGTGATATATCAAACTGTACAGCACAGAATCAAGTTTCCAACAGAAGAACAGAAACGCAAAGCAGTACTTTGTAACCTAAATCACATGTGTGTCGCTCGCTCAATTAGGAATGCAGGAAAACTGAAAAGCGATATATCGAAATGTATGGCAAAGAAACAAGTTTTCATTGAAAGAACAGAAACGCAAAGCACAACTTGTAAACTAATTCACATTCGTGTCGCCTGTTCAATTATTATAACAGGAAAACTGAAAAGTGATATAACCCTATCCCTAACCCTAAGCCCCTTACCCTAACCCTAACCCTAACCCTAACCCTAACCCTAACCCTGACCCTAAGCCCCTAACCCTAACCCTAACCCTAATCCTAACCCTAACTTGTTCCTAACAGGAACAAGTTTCCAAGAAAGAACAGAAATGCAAAGCACTACTTTGTAAACTAAATCGCATGTGTGCCACTCGCTCAATTAGGAATACAGGAAAACTGAAAAGAGATATAACGCACTGTACAGCACAGGAACAAGTTTTGAATGAAAGAACAGAAAAGCAAAGCACTACTTTTTAACGGTATCACATGTGTGTCGCTCGCTCAATTTGGAATACAGGAAAACTGAAAAGTGTTATCTCGCACTTTATGGCACAGAAAGAAATTTCCATCAAAAGAACAGAAACACAATGCACAACTTTGTAAACTAATTTACATACGTGTCGCCTGTTCAATTATTATAACAGGAAAACTGAAAAGTGATATATCACACTGTACAGCACAGAATCAAGTTTCCAACAGAAGAACAGAAACGCAAAGCAGTACTTTGTAACCTAAATCACATGTGTGTCGCTTGCTCAATTAGGAATGCAGGAAAACTGAAAAGCGATATATCGAAATGTATGGCAAAGAAACAAGTTTTCATTGAAAGAACAGAAACGCAAAGCACAACTTGTAAACTAATTCACATTCGTGTTGCCTGTTCAATTATTATAACAGGAAAACTGAAAAGTGATATAACCCTATCCCTAACCCTAAGCCCCTTACCCTAACCCTAACCCTAACCCTGACCCTAAGCCCCTAACCCTAACCCTAACCCTAATCCTAACCCTAACTTGTTCCTAACAGGAACAAGTTTCCAACGAAAGAACAGAAATGCAAAGCACTACTTTGTAAACTAAATCGCATGTGTGCCACTCACTCAATTAGGAATACAGGAAAACTGAAAAGAGATATAACGCACTGTACAGCACAGGAACAAGTTTTGAATGAAAGAACAGAAAAGCAAAGCACTACTTTTTAACGGTATCACATATGTTTCGCTCGCTAAATTTCGAATACAGGAAAACTGAAAAGTGTTATCTCGCACTTTATGGCACAGAAAGAAATTTCCATCAAAGAACAGAAACGCAATGCACAACTTTGTAAACTAATTTACATACGTGTCGCCCTTTCAATTATTATAACAGGAAAACTCAAAAGTGATATATCACACTGTACAGCACAGAATCAAGTTTCCAACAGAAGAACAGAAACGCAAAGCAGTACTTTGTAACCTAAATCACATGTGTGTCGCCGCTTCAATTAGGAATGCAGGAAAACTGAAAAGCCGATATATCGAAATGTATGGCAAAGAAACAAGTTTTCATTGAAAGAACAGAAACGCAAAGCACAACTTGTAAACTAATTCACATTCGTGTCGCCTGTTCAATTATTATAACAGGAAAACTGAAAAGTGATATAACCCTATCCCTAACCCTAACCCCCTAACCCCTAACCCTAACCTAACCCTAACCCTAACCCTAACCCTAACCCTAACCCTAAGCCCTAAACCTAACCCCCTAACCCCTAACCCTAACCTCCCTAACTTGTTCCTAACAGGAACAAGTTTCCAACGAAAGAACAGAAATGCAAAGCACTACTTTGTAAACTAAATCGCATGTGTGCCACTCGCTCAATTAGGAATACAGGAAAACTGAAAAGAGATATAACGCACTGTACAGCACAGGAACAAGTTTTGAACAAAAGAACAGAAAAGCAAAGCACTACTTTTTAACGGAATCACATGTGTGTCGCCGCTCAATTAGGAATACAGGAAAACTGAAAAGTGTTATCTCGCACTTTATGGCACAGAAAGAAATTTCCATCAAAAGAACAGAAACGCAATGCACAACTTTGTAAACTAATTTACATACGTGTCGCCTGTTCAATTATTATAACAGGAAAACTGAAAAGTGATATATCACACTGTACAGCACAGAATCAAGTTTCCAACAGAAGAACAGAAACGCAAAGCAGTACTTTGTAACCTAAATCACATGTGTGTCGCCGCTCAATTAGGAATGCAGGAAAACTGAAAAGCGATATATCGAAATGTATGGCAAAGAAACAAGTTTTCATTGAAAGAACAGAAACGCAAAGCACAACTTGTAAACTAATTCACATTCGTGTCGCCTGTTCAATTATTATAACAGGAAAACTGAAAAGTGATATAACCCTATCCCTAACCCTAAGCCCCATACCCTAACCCTAACCCTAACCCTAACCCCCTAACCCTAACCTAACCCCTAACCCTAACCCTAACCCTAATCCTAACCCTAACTTGTTCCTAAAAAGTTTCAACGAAGAACAGAAATGCAAAGCACTACATTGTAAACTAAATCGCATGTGTGCCACTCACTCAATTAGGAATACAGGAAAACTGAAAAGAGATATAACGACTGTACAGCACAGGAACAAGTTTTGAAATGAAAGAACAGAAAAGCAAAGCACTACTTTTTAACAGAATCACATGTGTGTCGCCTCGCTCAATTAGGAATACAGGAAAACTGAAAAGTGTTATCTCGCACTTTATGGCACAGAAAGAAATTTCCATGGAAAGAACAGAAACGCAATGCACAACTTTGTAAACTAATTTACATACATGTCGCCTGCTCAATTATTATAACAGGAAAACTGAAAAGTGATATATCACACTGTACAGCACAGAATCAAGTTTCCAACAGAAGAACAGAAACGCAAAGCAGTACTTTGTAACCTAAATCACATGTGTGTCGCCGCTTCAATTAGGAATGCAGGAAAACTGAAAAGCTTATATATCAAATGTATGGCAAAGAAACAAGTTTTCATTGAAAGAACAGAAACGCAAAGCACAACTTGTAAACTAATTCACATTCGTGTCGCCTGTTCAATTATTATAACAGGAAAACTGAAAAGTGATATAACCCTATCCCTAACCCTAAGCCCCTTAACTAACCCTAACCCTAACCATCTAACTAACCCCCTAACCCTAACCCTAACCCTAAGTCCCCCTAACCCTAACCCTAACCCTAATCAAAACCCTAACTTGTTCCTAACAGGAACAAGTTTCAAACGAAAAGAACAGAAATGCAAAGCACT
>JAEOAE010003178.1:0-10000 GCA_036365155.1 Meriones psammophilus | reverse complement strand
TCAATTATTATAACAGGAAAACTGAAAAGTGATATAACCCTATCCCTAACCCTAAGCCCCTTACCCTAACCCTAACCCTAACCCTAACCCTAACCCTAACCCTAACCCCTAACCCTAACCCTAACCCTAACCCTAACCCCTAACTTGTTCCTAACAGGAACAAGTTTCCAACGAAAGAACAGAAATGCAAAGCACTACATTGTAAACTAAATCGCATGTGTGCCACTCACTCAATTAGGAATACAGGAAAACTGAAAAGAGATATAACGCACTGTACAGCACAGGAACATGTTTTGAATGAAAGAACAGAAAAGCAAAGCACTACTTTTTAACGGAATCACATGTGTGTCACTCGCTAATTTGGAATACAGGAAAACTGAAAAGTGTTATCTCGCACTTTATGGCACAGAAAGAAATTTCCATCAAAAGAACAGAAACGCAATGCACAACTTTGTAAACTAATTTACATACGTGTCGCCCCCTTAAATTATTATAACAGGAAAACTCAAAAGTGATATATCACACTGTACAGCACAGAATCAAGTTTCCAACAGAAGAACAGAAACGCAAAGCAGTACTTTGTAACCTAAATCACATGTGTGTCGCCGCTTCAATTAGGAATGCAGGAAAACTGAAAAGCTTATATATCGAAATGTATGGCAAAGAAACAAGTTTTCATTGAAAGAACAGAAACGCAAAGCACAACTTGTAAACTAATTCACATTCGTGTCGCCTGTTCAATTATTATAACAGGAAAACTGAAAAGTGATATAACCCTATCCCTAACCCTAAGCCCCTTACCCTAACCCTAACCCTAACCCTAACCCTAACCCTAAGCCCTAACCCTAACCCTAACTAACCCTAACCCTAACCCTAACCCTAACCCTAACTAATCCTAACCCTAACTTGTTCCTAACAGGAACAAGTTTCCAACGAAAGAACAGAAATGCAAAGCACTACATTGTAAACTAAATCGCATGTGTGCCACTCACCAATTAGGAATACAGGAAAACTGAAAAGAGATATAACGCACTGTACAGCACAGGAACAAGTTTTGAATGAAAGAACAGAAAAGCAAAGCACTACTTTTTAACGGAATCACATGTGTGTCACTCGCTCAATTTGGGAATACAGGAAAACTGAAAAGTGTTATCTCGCACTTTATGGCACAGAAAGAAATTTCCATCAAAGAACAGAAACGCAATGCACAACTTTGTAAACTAATTTACATACGTGTCGCCTTTTTCAATTATTATAACAGGAAAACTCAAAAGTGATATATCACACTGTACAGCACAGAATCAAGTTTCCAACAGAAGAACAGAAACGCAAAGCAGTACTTTGTAACCTAAATCACATGTGTGTCGCCGCTTCAATTAGGAATGCAGGAAAACTGAAAAGCGATATATTGAAATGTATGGCAAAGAAACAAGTTTTCATTGAAAGAACAGAAACGCAAAGCACAACTTGTAAACTAATTCACATTCGTGTTGCCTGTTCAATTATTATAACCGGAAAACTGAAAAGTGATATAACCCTATCCCTAATCCTAAGCCCCTTACACTAACCCTAACCCTAACCCTAAGCTCCTAACCCTAACCCTAACCCTAAGCCCCCTAACCCTAACCCTAACCCTAATCCTAACCCTAACTTGTTCCTAAACAGGAACAAGTTTCCAACGAAAGAACAGAAATGCAAACACTACATTGTAAACTAAATCGCATGTGTGCCACTCACTCAATTAGGAATACAGGAAAACTGAAAAGAGATATAACGCACTGTACAGCACAGGAACAAGTTTTGAATGAAAGAACAGAAAAGCAAAGCACTACTTTTTAACGGAATCACATGTGTGTCACTCGCTCAATTTGGAATACAGGAAAACTGAAAAGTGTTATCTCGCACTTTATGGCACAGAAAGAAATTTCCATCAAAAGAACAGAAACGCAATGCACAACTTTGTAAACTAATTTACATACGTGTCGCCCGTTCAATTATTATAACAGGAAAACTCAAAAGTGATATATCACACTGTACAGCACAGAATCAAGTTTCCAACAGAAGAACAGAAACGCAAAGCAGTACTTTGTACCCTAAATCACATGTGTGTCGCTTGCTTCAATTAGGAATGCAGGAAAACTGAAAAGCTTATATTGAAATGTATGGCAAAGAAACAAGTTTTCATTGAAAGAACAGAAACGCGAAGCACAACTTGTAAACTAATTCACATTCGTGTCGCCTGTTCAATTATTATAACAGGAAAACTGAAAAGTGATATAACCCTATCCCTAACCCTAAGCCCCTTACCCTAACCCTAACCCTAACCCTAACCCTAACCCTAACCCTAACCCTAACCCTAACCCTAACCCTAACCCTAATCCTAACCCTAACTTGTTCCTAACAGGAACAAGTTTCCAACGAAAGAACAGAAATGCAAAGCACTACATTGTAAACTAAATCGCATGTGTGCCACTCACTCAATTAGGAATACAGGAAAACTGAAAAGAGATATAACGCACTGTACAGCACAGGAACAAGTTTTGAATGAAAGAACAGAAAAGCAAAGCACTACTTTTTAACGGAATCACATGTGTGTCACTCGCTTCAATTTGGAATACAGGAAAACTGAAAAGTGTTATCTCGCACTTTATGGCACAGAAAGAAATTTCCATGGAAAGAACAGAAACGCAATGCACAACTTTTTAAACTAATTTACATACGTGTCGCCCGTTCAATTATTATAACAGGAAAACTCAAAAGTGATATATCACACTGTACAGCACAGAATCAAGTTTCCAACAGAAGAACAGAAACGCAAAGCAGTACTTTGTAACCTAAATCACATGTGTGTCGCCGCTTCAATTAGGAATGCAGGAAAACTGAAAAGCGATATATTGAAATGTATGGCAAAGAAACAAGTTTTCATTGAAAGAACAGAAACGCAAAGCACAACTTGTAAACTAATTCACATTCGTGTCGCCTGTTCAATTATTATAACAGGAAAACTGAAAAGTGATATAACCCCCTAACCCTAACCCTAAGCCCCTTAACCTAACCCTAACCCTAACCCTAACCCTAACCCTAAGCCCCTAACCCTAACCCTAACCCTAATCCTAACCCTTTGTTCCTAACAGGAACAAGTTTCCAACGAAAGAACAGAAATGCAAAGCACTACATTGTAAACTAAATCGCATGTGTGCCACTCACCAATTAGGAATACAGGAAAACTGAAAAGAGATATAACGCACTGTACAGCACAGGAACAAGTTTTGAATGAAAGAACAGAAAAGCAAAGCACTACTTTTTAACGGAATCACATGTGTGTCGCCGCTAATTTGGAATACAGGAAAACTGAAAAGTGTTATCTCGCACTTTATGGCACAGAAAGAAATTTCCATGGAAAGAACAGAAACGCAATGCACAACTTTGTAAACTAATTTACATACGTGTCGCCTGCTCAATTATTATAACAGGAAAACTCAAAAGTGATATATCACACTGTACAGCACAGAATCAAGTTTCCAACAGAAGAACAGAAACGCAAAGCAGTACTTTGTAACCTAAATCACATGTGTGTCGCCGCTTCAATTAGGAATGCAGGAAAACTGAAAAGCGATATATTGAAATGTATGGCGAAGAAACAAGTTTTCATTGAAAGAACAGAAACGCAAAGCACAACTTGTAAACTAATTCACATTCGTGTTGCCTGTTCAATTATTATAACAGGAAAACTGAAAAGTGATATAACCCTATCCCTAACCCTAAGCCCCCTACCCTAACCCTAACCCTAACCTAACCCTAACCCTAACCCTAACCCCTAACCCTAACCCTAACCCTAACCCTAATCCTAACCCTAACTTGTTCCTAACAGGAACAAGTTTCCAACGAAAGAACAGAAATGCAAAGCACTACATTGTAAACTAAATCGCATGTGTGCCACTCACTCAATTAGGAATACAGGAAAACTGAGAAGAGATATAACGCACTGTACAGCTCAGGAACAAGATTTGAACGAAAGAACAGAAAAGCAAAGCACTACTTTTTAACGGAATCACATGTGTGTCACTCGCTCAATTTGGAATACAGGAAAACTGAAAAGTGTTATCTCGCACTTTATGGCACAGAAAGAAATTTCCATCAAAAGAACAGAAACGCGATGCACAAATTTGTAAACTAATTTACATACGTGTCGCCCGTTCAATTATTATAACAGGAAAACTCAAAAGTGATATATCACACTGTACAGCACAGAATCAAGTTTCCAACAGAAGAACAGAAACGCAAAGCAGTACTTTGTAACCTAAATCACATGTGTGTCGCCGCTTCAATTAGGAATGCAGGAAAACTGAAAAGCGCTTATATTGAAATGTATGGCAAAGAAACAAGTTTTCATTGAAAGAACAGAAACGCAAAGCACAACTTGTAAACTAATTCACATTCGTGTCGCTGTTCAATTATTATAACAGGAAAACTGAAAAGTGATATAACCCTATCCCTAACCCTAAGCCCCTTACCCTAACCCTAACCCTAACCCTAACCCTAACCCTAACCCTAAGCCCCTAACCCTAACCCTAACCCTAATCCTAACCCTAACTTGTTCCTAACAGGAACAAGTTTCCAACGAAAGAACAGAAATGCAAAGCACTACATTGTAAACTAAATCGCATGTGTGCCACTCGCTCAATTAGGAATACAGGAAAACTGAAAAGAGATATAACGCACTGTACAGCACAGGAACATGTTTTGAATGAAAGAACAGAAAAGCAAAGCACTACTTTTTAACGGTATCACATGTGTGTCGCTCGCTCAATTTGGAATACAGGAAAACTGAAAAGTGTTATCTCGCACTTTATGGCACAGAAAGAAATTTCCATGGAAAGAACAGAAACGCAATGCACAACTTTGTAAACTAATTTACATACGTGTCGCCCCCTTAAATTATTATAACAGGAAAACTCAAAAGTGATATATCACACTGTACAGCACAGAATCAAGTTTCCAACAGAAGAACAGAAACGCAAAGCAGTACTTTGTAACCTAAATCACATGTGTGTCGCTCGCTCAATTAGGAATGCAGGAAAACTGAAAAGCGATATATTGAAATGTATGGCGAAGAAACAAGTTTTCATTGAAAGAACAGAAACGCAAAGCACAACTTGTAAACTAATTCACATTCGTGTTGCCTGTTCAATTATTATAACAGGAAAACTGAAAAGTGATATAACCCTATCCCTAACCCTAAGCCCCTTACCCTAACCCTAACCCTAACCCTAAACCCTAACCCTAACCCCCCTAACCCTAACCCTAACCCTAACCCTAATCCTAACCCTAAATTGTTCCTAACAGGAACAAGTTTCCAACGAAAGAACAGAAATGCAAAGCACTACATTGTAAACTAAATCGCATGTGTGCCACTCACTCAATTAGGAATACAGGAAAACTGAGAAGAGATATAACGCACTGTACAGCTCAGGAACAAGTTTTGAATGAAAGAACAGAAAAGCAAAGCACTACTTTTTAACGGAATCACATGTGTGTCACCGCTCAATTTGGAATACAGGAAAACTGAAAAGTGTTATCTCGCACTTTATGGCACAGAAAGAAATTTCCATGGAAAGAACAGAAACGCAATGCACAACTTTGTAAACTAATTTACATACGTGTCGCCTTTCAATTATTATAACAGGAAAACTGAAAAGTGATATATCACACTGTACAGCACAGAATCAAGTTTCCAACAGAAGAACAGAAACGCAAAGCAGTACTTTGTAACCTAAATCACATGTGTGTCGCCGCTTCAATTAGGAATGCAGGAAAACTGAAAAGTTTATATATCAAATGTATGGCAAAGAAACAAGTTTTCATTGAAAGAACAGAAACGTAAAAGCACAACTTGTAAACTAATTCACATTCGAACAGAACGCCTACTTTCAATTATTATAACAGGAAAACTGAAAAGTGATATAACCTATCCATAACCCTGAAAGAACAGAAACGCCTAACAACTTGTAAACTAACCCTAATCTGTGTCCCCAATTATTATAACAGGAAAACTGAAAAGTGATATAACCCTATCCCTAACCCTAAGCCCTAACCCTAACCCTAACCCTAACCCTTAACCTAACCCTAACCCTAACCCTAACCCTAACCCTAACCCTAATCCTAACCCTAACTTGTTCCTAACAGGAACAAGTTTCCAACGAAAGAACAGAAATGCAAAGCACTACATTGTAAACTAAATCGCATGTGTGCCACTCACTCAATTAGGAATACAGGAAAACTGAGAAGAGATATAACGCACTGTACAGCTCAGGAACAAGATTTGAACGAAAGAACAGAAAAGCAAAGCACTACTTTTTAACGGAATCACATGTGTGTCACTCGCTCAATTTGGAATACAGGAAAACTGAAAAGTGTTATCTCGCACTTTATGGCACAGAAAGAAATTTCCATCAAAAGAACAGAAACGCAATGCACAACTTTGTAAACTAATTTACATACGTGTCGCCCGTTCAATTATTATAACAGGAAAACTCAAAAGTGATATATCACACTGTACAGCACAGAATCAAGTTTCCAACAGAAGAACAGAAACGCAAAGCAGTACTTTGTAACCTAAATCACATGTGTGTCGCTCGCTCAATTAGGAATGCAGGAAAACTGAAAAGCGCTATATTGAATTGTATGGCAAAGAATCAAGTTTTCATTGAAAGAACAGAAACGCGAAGCACAACTTGTAAACTAATTCACATTCGTGTCGCCTGTTCAATTATTATAACAGGAAAACTGAAAAGTGATATAACCCTATCCCTAACCCTAAGCCCCTTACCCTAACCCTAACCCTAACCCTAACCCTAAGCCTATAACCCGAAGCCCCTAACCCTAATCCTAACCCTAAATTGTTCCTAACAGGAACAAGTTTCCAACGAAAGAACAGAAATGCAAAGCACTACATTGTAAACTAAATCGCATGTGTGCCACTCACTCAATTAGGAATACAGGAAAACTTAGAAGAGATATAACGCACTGTACAGCTCAGGAACAAGATTTGAACGAAAGAACAGAAAAGCAAAGCACTACTTTTTAACGGAATCACATGTGTGTCACTCGCTCAATTTGGAATACAGGAAAACTGAAAAGTGTTATCTCGCACTTTATGGCACAGAAAGAAATTTCCATGGAAAGAACAGAAACGCAATGCACAACTTTGTAAACTAATTTACATACGTGTCGCCCGTTCAATTATTATAACAGGAAAACTCAAAAGTGATATATCACACTGTACAGCACAGAATCAAGTTTCCAACAGAAGAACAGAAACGCAAAGCAATACTTTGTAACCTAAATCACATGTGTGTCGCTCGCTCAATTAGGAATGCAGGAAAACTGAAAAGCGCTATATTGAATTGTATGGCAAAGAATCAAGTTTTCATTGAAAGAACAGAAACGCGAAGCACAACTTGTAAACTAATTCACATTCGTGTCGCCTGTTCAATTATTATAACAGGAAAACTGAAAAGTGATATAACCCTATCCCTAACCCTAAGCCCCTTAACCTAACCCTAACCCTAACCCTAACCCTAACCCTAACCCCTAACCCTAACCCTAACCCCTAACCCTAATCCTAACCCTAACTTGTTCCTAACAGGAACAAGTTTCCAACGAAAGAACAGAAATGCAAAGCACTACATTGTAAACTAAATCGCATGTGTGCCACTCACTCAATTAGGAATACAGGAAAACTGAAAAGAGATATAACGCACTGTACAGCACAGGAACATGTTTTGAATGAAAGAACAGAAAAGCAAAGCACTACTTTTTAACGGTATCACATGTGTGTCGCTCGCTCAATTTGGAATACAGGAAAACTGAAAAGTGTTATCTCGCACTTTATGGCACAGAAAGAAATTTCCATGGAAAGAACAGAAACGCAATGCACAACTTTGTAAACTAATTTACATACGTGTCGCCCGTTCAATTATTATAACATGAAAACTGAAAAGTGATATATCACACTGTACAGCACAGAATCAAGTTTCCAACAGAAGAACAGAAACGCAAAGCAGTACTTTGTAACCTAAATCACATGTGTGTCGCTCGCTCAATTAGGAATGCAGGAAAACTGAAAAGCGATATATTGAAATGTATGGCGAAGAAACAAGTTTTCATTGAAAGAACAGAAACGCAAAGCACAACTTGTAAACTAATTCACATTCGTGTCGCCTGTTCAATTATTATAACAGGAAAACTGAAAAGTGATATAACCCTATCCCTAACCCTAAGCCCCTTACCCTAACCCTAACCCTAACCCTAACCCTAACCCTAACCCTAACCCTAACCCTAACCCTAACCCTAACTCCTAACCCTAACTTGTTCCTAACAGGAACAAGTTTCCAACGAAAGAACAGAAATGCAAAGCACTACATTGTAAACTAAATCGCATGTGTGCCACTCAAATTAGGAATACAGGAAAACTGAAAAGAGATATAACGCACTGTACAGCACAAAACAAGTTTTGAATGAAAGAACAGAAAAGCAAAGCACTACTTTTTAACGGTATCACATGTGTGTCGCCGCTAATTTGGAATACAGGAAAACTGAAAAGTGTTATCTCGCACTTTATGGCACAGAAAGAAATTTCCATGGAAAGAACAGAAACGCAATGCACAACTTTGTAAACTAATTTACATACGTGTCGCCCGTTCAATTATTATAACAGGAAAACTCAAAAGTGATATATCACACTGTACAGCACAGAATCAAGTTTCCAACAGAAGAACAGAAACGCAAAGCAGTACTTTGTAACCTAAATCACATGTGTGTCGCCGCTTCAATTAGGAATGCAGGAAAACTGAAAAGCGATATATCGAAATGTATGGCGAAGAAACAAGTTTTCATTGAAAGAACAGAAACGCAAAGCACAACTTGTAAACTAATTCACATTCGTGTTGCCTGTTCAATTATTATAACAGGAAAACTGAAAAGTGATATAACCCTATCCCTAACCCTAAGCCCCTTACCCTAACCTAACCCTAACCCTAACCCTAACCCTAACCCTAAGCCCTAACCCTAACCCTAACCCTAATCCTAACCCTAACTTGTTCCTAACTAAAGAACAGAAATGCAAAGCACTACATTGTAAACTAAATCGCATGTGTGCCACTCGCTCAATTAGGAATACAGGAAAACTGAAAAGAGATATAACGCACTGTACAGCACAGGAACAAGTTTTGAATGAAAGAACAGAAAAGCAAAGCACTACTTTTTAACGGTATCACATGTGTGTCGCTCGCTCAATTTGGAATACAGGAAAACTGAAAAGTGTTATCTCGCACTTTATGGCACAGAAAGAAATTTCCATGGAAAGAACAGAAACGCAATGCACAACTTTGTGAACTAATTTACATACATGTCGCCCGTTCAATTATTATAACAGGAAAACTCAAAAGTGATATATCACACTGTACAGCACAGAATCAAGTTTCCAACAGAAGAACAGAAACGCAAAGTAGTACTTTGTAACCTAAATCACATGTGTGTCGCAAAGAATTAGGAATGCAGGAAACTGAAAAGCGATATATTGAAATGTATGGCAAAGAAACAAGTTTTTTATTGAAAGAACAGAAACGCAAGCACAACTTGTAAACTAATTCACATTCGTAGTTGCCTGTTCAATTATTATAACAGGAAAACTGAAAAGTGATATAACCCTATCCCCTTAACCCTAAGCCCTAACCTTACCCTAACCCTAACCCCCTAACCCTAACCCTAACCCTAACCCTAACCCTAAGCCCCCCTAACCCTAACCCTAACCCTAATCCCTAACCCTAAATTGTAACTTGTTCCTAACAGGAACAAGTTTCAACGAAAGAACAGAAATGCAAAGCACTACATTGTAAACTAAATCGCATGTGTGCCACTCACTCAATTAGGAATACAGGAAAACTGAGAAGAGATATAACGACTGTACAGCCCAGGAACAAGATTTGAACGAAAGAAC
>JAEOAE010001586.1:0-37500 GCA_036365155.1 Meriones psammophilus | reverse complement strand
AAGCGGCCTCCTTAACAGTTTGCCCCGGAACTCCCTCTTAATCATTCTTCAGTTCCCCTTAACCAACAAAATGAACCGCGGTCCTATTCCATTATTCCTAGCTTAGGTATGGAGTTTACTCAGGCCTGCTGGGAACACTCTAATTTTTCAAAGTAAACACTTCAGGCCCCTTGGGACACTCAGCTAACCGTTCATCGGCTGGGCCTCGATCAGAGAGGCAAGGGCGAGGACGGCGGTGACTTCCATACACCATTTCCGCCCGCGCCGGCTCCCAAGATCAACTATGAGCTTTTCAACTGCAGCAACCCGGCCACCAGCTATTGGAGCTGGAATTACCGCGCTGCTGCACCACGGACTTGCCCTCAATGGATCCTCTTTAAAGCCTTTAAACGGACTCATTCAATTACAGGGCCTCGGAAGAGTCCTGTGTTGTTATTTTTCGTCACTACCCCCCCAGGGGACGGAAGGGCGTGGGTAATTCTTTAAACCTGCTGCCTTCCTGGAAGTGGTAGCGGACTCAGGCTCCCTCTCCAGAATCGGGCACCCTGATTCCCGTCACCCATGGTCACCATGACACACGACTACCATCAGTTGATAGGGCAGGCGTTCGGGGTCGGCACCACCACGGGGGCATCGCGATCGGCCGAGGTTATCTAGAGTCACCAAACCGCCGCGCCGCCCCAAGGCGGGCAGGAGGGAAAGCTGACCGGTTGGTTTGATCTGATAAATGGCATACCCCCCCGGGAGGGGGAGAGCGCCAGCCAACGGCATGCCCGCCCTCTGGGCGGCCCCACAGTTATCCAAGTAGGAGAGGACGAGCAACCAAACCAACCATAACTGATTTAATTAGCCATTCAACCGAGTTTCACTGTACCGGCCGTGCGTGCCCGACATGCATGGCAATCTTTGAGACAAGCATATGCTACTGGCAGGATCAACCAGGTAGGAGCACAAGCGAAGCCGGACACGGGAAAAAGAAAGGAGGGGGCGGTCGCGGCCGGGCGGAATCACCTCTCGGGATGAGGTGGTGGCGGCGGCGGCGGCGGGCGCGGCGAGAGAGCGAGCAGCCGAAATGGGAGTCGCCAGCGACACACACACAGCACACGCCAGAGAGCCGCAACCCGTCCGCTGCACTCGCGGACCGACCCGACACGACCAAAAACGCAACCGAACCGCACCGACCACCTCCTTCTTCTTCCCCGCGGCATCGGGAGAGGCCGGGCGGCCAACACCGGGCGCGGAGCGAGGGTTTTGTTCGGGCGGGGAGGAAGGGAGCGGCGGGGTGGAGGAGCGGCGGCGGCGACCACCCGCGGAACGACGGATCCACCACCACCGCCAACACCACGGGGGCGGAGGCACAGGACGGGCACGGGGGACGGCGGGGCGGAACCGGAAAGCCACACCCGTCGCAACCCCCCGCGAGACCCGTCGGAGCCCCCCGCGAGACGGACACGCCCCCGGGCGCGACACACCGCACCTATTTGGCCACGGCAAGAAACCGCGCCGGCGGGAACGGCGGGGGCTCGTGGGCGGGACGGGGCCTCGGCGGGCCCCCACACGCAACGGCAGAGAGGCGCAACGCCTGGGAAGAGCGGGATCGCCGACCCTCCCTCCGGGAGGAGTCCGGGAATAGACCGGGAGCGGGCGGGAGAGAACACCCCAACGGGGCGCGGCGGGAGATCTGGCGGCAGCCGAGCCTCGGCGAGAGCCGGAGGAACGGGAGGGACCCGTGAACGCCGACCGCGTCGCAGGAGAGACGGGGAGGCGAGGCGAGACGGGCGAGGTCGGCGAACGGCCTTAACCCCGGGGTTAACCGACAGGGGAAGGGCGGAGAGACCGCGGCAGAGGAGGGCCGCCGAGACCTCGGGAGAGGAGGAAACATCGACCCCCCGCGCCCCACAGGGCGACGGGGCGGAAGAGCCCCAGACGCACCTCGGCCGGCGGATCCACCAAAGACGGGTAACTGCAGCCGCAAGCCCCTTCTCCCCTCGCGGGGGGCCGGACGCACGCGGGAGACCCCCGGCGCCACACAACGTCCACACGCAGAACGCGGCCTCAGCCTCGGGGCCGGGACGCCCTCCAACTGCTCCACCCGCACACGCCGAGCGGCTCCTCCGGACCTCGCTGAACGCCCGAGGCGCGACCGCGCGTGCACGGGGCGACCCTCCCCCCGAGGGGGGCACGGGTCCCGGCCAGCACGGTCACGGGGGTCGGCCCGGACAGGAGGGAGCCGGCAGCGGCGGGCGGGGAGGGGGAACGACACGGCAAGGACGAGATGCCGGGGACGGCGGGGGCGACGACGGGAACGGGACCCCTCACCCGAGCACATACCGAGAGAGAGGCCGCCCCCGCCCTGGCGGCGACCGGCCGAACACCGGGGGGGGGGCGAAAACGGACGGGAATCACACCGCTCACACTCCGGGAGCGGTCCCGCCACGCCCGCGGCGCCGAACGGAGTCGACCCCAGAAACGACGACGCCCCCGGGGGAGCCCGGGGAGACGCAACGCGAGGCTGCGAACGCCGCCGCCACCGCCGCCGAGGCCCCTCGAGCGGGAATGGGACCCCGACGTCCGACGGCGAGCTGGGCCAGCGGCGACCGCTGTCTCCAAAAGGCCGCCGCCGAGAGAGAGATCGATACACCGCCGAGACCCGGACAACCCCGGATCCCCCGGAGGAGGGAAAGGTCACCCGCGCTCCCCCAACCGTGGGAACGCTGCTGAGGAGGGGGGCGAGCGGGACGACGCCCCGCCACACGAACAGACCACAACACACGCACCACGCCAAGCGCGGCAACGTCAAGTCGCGGGCGGCCACGGGGGTGGGGGCAGGGGGGAACAGGGGCCGGGTGGGACCGGGGCCCCACCACCGCCCTTCCACTACCCGTCCGCGGCGCCCCACGGGGATGGGATGGGGTAGACCCGCGCGCCGGGGTGCACCTGCGACCCTTCCACCACCGCCACCGCTACCGCCAACCTCCGCCACGAGAACCCAACACTCCGCGACGCCGGCATGACGCCGAGCTCTTGCCCCGCGTGCTCCCTCCCCGGACTCGGAGCGAGGAGGCGCTGGCCGCGGTTGGCGAGAGAACAAAGCCCCCGCAAGAAGCCGGAGGTCACAGAAAGGCGGTCAGGGCGGGCGGCCGGAGGCCATTCGGGAGAAGCCCCACCGGAGCACAGCACACGCCCTTTTGCCCCGGATAGCTAGAGAAGGAACGATTTCTCACCGAGGGCGGGGCCAGCCGGAGAAATGACGTGCGTGCAGCTCACACAACTCGACCTCCATTGAGCAACTGGGGAAGACACGCACGCGGGGGGTCTGCGTTATGGCCCGCCTCCCGGGACACGCCGAGGGCACACAGCAGGCAACGACGCGGTGGACGCTCACCCGACGAGGGGCCCCCCTCTCGGAAACGGGCACCCCAAGGAGCCTCTCACCGGCCTTTGGGTCATTACGCTCGACCCCCCCTCCTTCTCCTCTACCGTGTTTCCCACACCAGTGGAGCGGGCACGGACCCACAAGAGGGACGGCAAACAACCGGAACAAGCCACGCACGCCACAAGCAAGCAAAGCCAAGCACAGGAGGCGCCAGAGGGAACGGGAAACGCCACCGCCGCTCAGAAGCGGGCACCTCGAAGTCCTGGGACGCTCCAGGAGCACCGCGAGGATCGCAAAAAACGAGGCGCACGCACACCGACCGGGAGCGGCACGCGACGCCGCAGATGAGCCACCCTCCCCCGGCTCGGGGAAGGGGGTGGCTCAAGGGGGTCACACGGGCAGAACGAACCCACACAGAGCCCCACGCACTGCAGCAATGAGTGCGCGGGCACAGGGCTCAGGCCGGGCAACCGACACCCTTGCCTTCCACACACCACCAAGGGCGGGTGGGGAGGAGAGACGAAGGGCCCGCTGGCAGAACGAGAGGAGCGGGCGCCATTCACAATGAATGGCTATTTGCCATGAATGTCCATCCCTCGCCTGGCGCGGTTTAGGCCCCAGACCGAAGACAGCACGAGAGAACCACATTGATCAACCAGGAACGAGAGGCATTGGAAACAAAGCAAAGCCGCCTTAGGGAAGGCAACGACCAGGGATCACACACGGGCAAAGCCAACAAGCGAGCATAGGCACAGGGAAGAGCACACCTGAGGAGGCCAGGGAAGCTGCCACAAAAAAAAAAAAAAAAAAAAAAAAAAAATCATGGGGGGGTAAAAAAAGTGCACTCGGGAGGCACAGTGGCAGGGGGAACCAGGACACCAACCAGCAGCACAGCCCACAGAGACTCGGGAACCCAGCGGGCAGATTGGCAGAGAAAAAAAAAAAGTAAAAAGAATAAAAATGAAAATAAAAATGTGCACTCCGGAGGCACAATGGCAGTGGAGAACGGGCCACCAATCCGCACAGCCCACAGAGACTCGGGAACTCTGCAGGAAGGAAAAAGAAAAAAAGCACCAAGAGGATGGGCAAACAAAAGCCATCGGTCCCGCCCCTGGCCCACAGGCCCAGCCACTACAAACGGTAAAGGGCGACAATAAGCACGACAGCAGGAAACGCCTGACACATGTGTGTCGCTTGCTCCATTAGGAATACAGGAAAACTGAAAAGTGATATATCGAACAGTAAAGCACAGGAACATGTTTCCATCCAAAGAACAGAAACACAAAGCACAACTTTGAAAACTACTTCACATTTGTGTCGCCTGTTCAATTATTATAACAGGAAAACTGAAAAGTGATATAACCCTAACCCTAACCCTAAGCCCCTAACCCTAAACCTAACCTAACTCTAACCTAACCCTACCCTAACCTAACCTAACCCTAACTCTAACCTAACCCTAACCTAACCCTACCTAACCTAACCTATCCCTAACACTAACCCTAACCCAAACCCTAACTTGTTCCTAACAGGAACAACTTTCCAACAAAATAACATAAACGCAAAGCACTACTTTGTAAACTAAATCACATGTGTGCCACTCACTCAATTAGGAATACAGGAATACTGAAAAGCGATATATTGAAATGTATGGCAAAGGAACAAGTTTTCATCGAAATAACAGAAACGCAAAGCACAACTTTGCAAACTAATTCACATTTGTGTCGCCTGTTCAATTATTATAACAGGAAAACTGAAAAGTGATATAACACTAACCTTAACACTAAGCCCTAACCTAAACCTAACCTAACCTAACCTAACACTGCCCCCTAACCTTAACCTAAACACTAACCCTAACCCTACCTAACCTAACCTGACCTAACCTAACCTAACACTAACCTAACCCTAATCCTAACTTGTTCCTAACAGGAACAACTTTCCAACGAAAAACATAAACGCAAAGCACTACATTGTAAACTAAATCACATATGTGCCACTCGCTCAGTTAGGAATACAGGGAAACTGAAAAGTGATTTGACGCACTGTACAGCACAGGAATGAGTTTCGAACAAAAGAACAAGAGAAGCAAAGCACTACTTTTAAACTGAATCACATGGGTGTTGCTTGCTCAATTAGGAATACAGGAAAACTGAAAAGTGTTATCTCGCACTGTACGGCACAGAAACAAGTTTCCATCGGAAGAAGAGAAACGCAAAGCACAACTTTGTAAACTAATTCACATACGTGTCGCCCGTACAATTATTATAACAGGAAAACTGAAAAGTGATATATCGAACTGTACAGCACAGGAACAAGTTTCCATCGAAAGAACAGAAACGCAAAGCACAACTTAGTAAATTAATTCACATATGTGTCACCCTTTCAATTATTATAACAGGAAAACTGAAAAGTGATATATCACACTGTACAGCACAGAAAAAAGTTTCCAACAGAAGAACAGAAACACAAAACACTACTTTGTAAACTAAATCACATGTGTGTCGCTCGCTCAATTAGGAATACAGGAAAACTGAAAAGCGATATATCGAAATGTACAGCAAAGTAACAAGTTTACATTGAAAGAACAAAAACGCAAAGCACAACTTTGTAAACAAATTCACATTCGTGTCGCCTGTTCAATTATTATAACAGGAAAACTGAGAGTGATATAACCCTAACCCTAACCCTAACCCTACTTGTTCCTAACAAGAACAAATTTCCAACGAAAGAACATAAACCCAAAGCACTACTTTGTAAACTAAATCACATGTGTGCCACTCGCTCAATTGGGAATACAGGAAAACTGAAAAGTGATATAACGCAGTGTACAGCACAGGAACAAGTCTCCAAAAAAAAAAAAAAAAAAAAAAAAAAAAAAACAGAAAAAAAAGCACTACTTTTTAGGAATACAGGAAAAGTGAAAAGTGTTATCTCACACTGTACAGCACAGAAACAAGTTTCCATTGAAAGAACAGAAACGTAAAGCACAACTTTGTAAACTAATTCACATACGTGTTGCCCGTTCAATTATTATAACAGGAAAACTGAAAAGTGATATATCATAGTGTACAGCACAGGAACAAGTTTCCATCGAAAGAACAGAAAGGCAAAGCAAAACTTTGTAAACTAATTCACATATGTGTCACCCGTTCAATTATTATAACAGGAAAACTGAAGAGTGATATAACCCTAACCCTGATCCTAACCCTAACCCTACACCTAAACCTAACCTAACCCTAACCCCTAACTCTAACCTAACCTAACCCTACCTAACCTAACCTAACCTAACCCTACCTAATCCTAACCTAAATCTAACCCAAAGCCTAATTTGTTCCTAAGAGGAACAAGTTTCCAATGAAAGAACATAAACGCAAAGCACTACTTTGTAAACTAAATCACATGTGTGCCACTCCCAAAGTTAGGAATACAGGAAAAGTGACAAGTGATATAACGCACTGTACAGCACAGGAACAAGTTTCGAACAAAAGAACAGAAAAGCAAAGCACTACTTTTAAACGGAATCATATGTGTGTCGCTTGCTCACTTAGGAATACAGGAAAACTGAAAAGTATTATCTCACACTGTACAGCACAAAAAAGTTTCCATCGAAAGAACAGAAAACGCAAAGCACAACTTTGTAACCTAATTCACATATGTGTCACCCGTTCAATTATTATAACAGGAAAACTGAAAAGTGATATATCACAGTGTACAGCACAGAAACAACTTTCCAACAGAAGAACAGAAATGCAAAGCACTACTTTGTAAACTAAATCACATGTGTGTCACTTGCTCAATTAGGAATACAGGAAAACTGAAAAGCGATATATCGAAATGTACAGCAAAGAAACAAGTTTTCATCGAAAGAACAGAAACACAAAGCACAACGTTGTAAATTAATTCACATTCGTGTCGCCTGTTCAATTATTATAACAGGAAAACTGAAAAGTGATATAACCCTAACCTAACCGTAAGCCCCTAACCCTACCCCCTAACCTAACCATAACCCTAACCCTATCCTAACCTAACCCTAACCCTAACCCTACCTAACCTAACCTAACCTAAACCTAAACCTAACCTAACTGGAAAAAGTTTTCCAGCGAAAGAACATAAGCATAAAGCACTACTTTGTAAACTAAATCACATGTGTGCCACTCGCTCAATTAGGAATACAGGGAAACTGAAAAGTGATATATCGTACTGTACAGCACAGGAACAAGTTTCCAACGAAACAATAGAAAAGCAAAGCACTACTTTTAAACAGAATCACATGTGTGTCTCTCTCTCAATTAGGCATACAGGAAAACTGAAAAGTGTTATCTCCCACTGTATGGCACAGAAACAAGTTTCCATCTAAAGAACAGAAACAAAAAGCACAACTTTGTAAACTAATTCACATATGTGTCGCCTGTTCAGTTATCATAACAGGAAAACTGAAAAGTGATATATCGAACTGTACAGCACAGGAACAAGTTTCCATCGAAAGAAAAGAAACGCAAAACCACAACTTTGTAAATTAATTCACATACGTGTCACCCTTTCAATTATTATAACAGGAAAACTGAAAAGTGATATAACCTAACCTAACCTAAGCCCCTAACCCTACCATAACACTAACCTAACAGTAACCCTAACCTAACCTAACCTAACCTAACCTAAGCCTAACCTAACCCTAACCTAACCCTAACCTAACCTTAATCATAATCAAAACCTAACCTAACCTAACCTTCTAAACCTAAACCTAACCTACCCTAAGCCCTAACCCTAACCCTAACCTAACCCCAAACCTAACCTAGGCCCTAACCTAGTAAACCTAACCTAACCTAAAACTAACCCTAACCCTAACCCTAACCCTAAGCCCCTAACCTAACCTAACCTAACCTAAACCTAACCTAACCTTAACCTAACCGTAACCCTAAACCTAACCTAACTGCTAACCTAACCCTAAACCTAACCTAACCTAAACCTAACGCTAACTTTTTCCTAACAGGAATAAGTTTCCAACGAAAGAACATAAACCTAACAAAAGCCTACTTTGTAAACTAAGTCATATGTGTGTCATTCGCTCAATTAGGAATACAGGAAAACTGAAAAGTGATATAACGCACTATTCAGCACAGGAACAAGTTTCCAACGAAAGAAGAGAAAAGCAAAGCACTATTTTGTAAACTAAATAACATGTGTGTCAAACTCGAACAATTAGGAATACAGGAAAACTGAACAGTGATATATCGCACCATACAGCACAGAAACAAGTTTCCAATAAAAGAACAGAAAAGCAAAGCACTACTTTTAAACGGAATCACATGTGTGTCGCTCGCTCAATTAAGAATACAGGAAAACTGAAAAGTGTCATCTCTCACTGTAAGGCACAGAAACAAGTTTCCATCAAAAGAACAGAAACGCTTAGTTTCTTTAGATGCACAGGTTTTAGTGTGTTTGTCCTATTTTGTATGTCTATATGAGTGAGTATATACCATGTGTCTTTTTGCTTCTGGGACAACTCACTCAGGATTATCCATTTCAGATCCCACCATTTACCTGCAAATTTCATGATTTCCTCATGTTTCATTGCTGAGTAATATTCCATTGTGTCTATGTACCACATTTTCTGCATCCATTCTTCAGTTGAGGGGCATCTGGGTTGTTTCCAACTTCTGGCTTTTACAAATAAAGCTGCTAAGAACATGGTTGAGCAAATTTCCTTTTTGTGTGCTTGAGCCTCTTTTGGATATATGCCTAGGAGTGGTATGGCTGGATCTTGGGGAAGCACTATTCCTAGTTGTCTGAGAAAACGCCAGATTGATTTCCAGAGTGGTTGTACCAGTTTACATTCCCACCAGCAGTGGAGAAGGGTTCCTCTTTCTCCACAACCTCTCTAGCATGTGTTGTCACTTGAGTTTTTGATCTTGGCCATTCTCGTGGGTGTAAGGTGAAATCTCAGGGTTGTTTTGATTTGCATTTCCCTAATGGCTAGTGAGGTTGAGAATTTATTTAAGTGCTTCTCTGCCATTCGGTATTCCTCTACAGAGAATTCTGTGTTTAGCTCTGTTCCCCATTTTTTAAGTGGGTTACTTGGTTTGCTGCTTTTCAGCTTCTTTAGTTCTTTATATATACTTGATATGAGTCCTCTGTCAGATAAAGGGTTGGTGAAGATTCTTTCCCAATCTGTAGGAGATCGCTTTGTTTTGATGACGGTGTCCTTTGTTTTGCAGAAGCTTTTCAGTTTCATGAGGTCCCATTTATTGATTGTTGCTCTTAGAGCCTGTGCTGTTGGAGTTCTGCTAAGCAAGAGAGAGGACCTAACTAAAATGTCTAATCCCCTTCCAGAAAGGCAAAGAGGATGGACATCAGAAGAAGAAGAAAACAGGAATCAACCTAGGAACCTACCACAGAGGGTCTCTGAAAGCCTCTGCCCTACAGACTATCAAAGCAGAAGCTAAGCTTGATGGGGAACTGTTGGGCAGAGTGAATGGAATTTTATGTAAGAACTGGGAAAGAGTAAGAGCTGGAGAGGACAGGGTCTCCACAAGGAGAGCAACAGAACAAGAAAATTTGAACACAGGGAACTTCCCAGAGACTCATACTCCAACCAAGGACTATTCATAGAGATAACCCAGAACCCCTGTACAGATGTAGCCCAGGGCAGTTCAGAGTCCAATTGGGTTACATAGTAATGAGAAGAGGGGCTGCCTCTGACATGAACTGACTGGCCTGCTCTTTAGTCACCTCCTCCTGAGGGGGAGCAACCTTACCAGGCCATAATAGAGGAAAATGCAGGCACTTTTGATGTGAACTGATGGACTAAGATCAGAAAGGAGAGGAGAACCTCCCCTATCAGTGGACTTGGGGAGTGGCATGCATGCAGAGGGAGGAGGGAGGGTGGGATTGGGAGGGGAGGGAGGGGCTTATGGGGGGATGCAGATTGAATAAAGTGTAATTGATGAAAAATTTTAAAAAAAGGGTAAAAATAATAATTTAAGAACCTTAAATGACTTTCAAAAGTGGAGGAAAACATGGAGTTAGTCAATTTACATGGAACACGTCTCGCCCCTGGGGGCAATGGTCTCCTGAACCTACTCAGACCTCGGACACCACCACTGCTAGTTCTAGAACCAATGCAGGATGTTCCAACGAGGGGGTTAAGGCTTCTCATAATATTTCCTATAAGCCCACACCTGTTTGTTTACATCCCCCATTTTTATTCATTATTAGCCAGATAGAGCCAAGTAATTGTAGTAATGATACTTGCTTTTTTGCCCAATGCTGTAATGCTAGTAAATTTACTAGCTGGTTACTCACATGCCTTGCTGGGTGCCTGTGCCCGTTGATGCCCTCACGCTATGACTCTCTTCAGACAGAAAAGGGATCTTGGAATTACAGCTGCCATTGTTACTGCCATCTCATTGGCGGCTTTTGGAGCTACCACCACGGCATTAGCCATGAGTCATACTGGGCAGACTGCTCAGACCCTGAATAACCATTTAGCCAAGGTAGCTCATGCCTTAGATGTACAAAAAGGAATTAATGCTCAACTAAAAGGAGGTTTGATGGTGTTCAATCAGAGGTTTGACCTCGTGCAGGAGCAAATTGATACCCTATGGCAAATCGCTCAACTTGGCTGTCAATGAAAGTATGCTGGACTTTGTGTCACTAACATACAACATGAGAATTTTCCCTGTGCTGCAAATCTGTCTAAACAATTGTCAAGCTATATTTTAGGTAATTGGGCTGGAGAATTCGATACTACGATGGACCAGCTGAGAGTGGCCATTGTCATGGTAAATTCTACCAGAGTGGATGCAAGACTAGCCACAGGATTATCATCATGGATTGCTGCAGCCATGAATCATCAGAAGGAAGGGGCGGGCATGGGAGCGTTAGCAGGCCTTCTGGTGTTGGTCACCTTGGTTTGCCTGTGGTATATATGCAAGATTAGAGTCTCACAACAGCGTAATGCAGCCATGACCATTCAGACCTTTACAGCCATTGAAGCAGGACAGTCTCCCCAAGCATGGTTGGCTACCATAAAAAGCCAAAATGTTATGCTCAGGATTCGAGGCTAAGCACTGCACTCAGGGTCAGCCGCCTTGGACCCAGAGAAGAGCATGTCTGATTGCATGCGGGTTGATGCCCCAGGTCCCGCCTCTGAGAAAAAGGTATCAGACGGGTCTGATGCTCTTTGGTTGGATGACACCTAAATGAACATCAGTACAAAGTCCCAATTTATTTCTAATATCAGAGATCAGACCTCTACTCTTGCCTGATGCGTCCAAAACAAAAAGGGGGAACTGTAGAGAGCTGTGTTATGCCACGCATGAAAGATGGAGCTGGTTTCCGCCTTCCACCTTCCCGATGTTGAGTGCTCTCTGTCACAAACAACTCCACATTGGGCTAAGGCTGAGGATCTGGCTTGCTTCCATGTATGTGGACCTATCTGCATTGCCCATGTGGCATGCTGAGGTTGGCTACCCAGAGGCTATATAAAGTGGTCTGGCTTTCCCCAGGGTCAGATGATTGTTCAAGGTTCCTGAATAACCAGCATTGAAAAAAAAAAAGATAAAAGATAAAAAAAAAGAAATCCAGAAACACATCAAAAACATCAACCATCATGATCAACTAGGCTTCATCTGAGAAATTTAGGGATAATTCAATGTATAAAATTCAATAAATATAAACCATCATATAACAGACTAAAATGCAAAACCCACATTGTCATCTAAAATTTTCTATGTAGCATATTATGATTTTCTAATAAGTTCCAGAATATTTTAAAAATATTTTACATGGTAAGGTTAAAATATTGATATTATTCACTGTCAAATTTTAATAAATGTGAGTTAAGTGAATGAATAGAAACACAACCAATCAGAAGCATAGCTTTCCATTTTTGGATGTTGATATCAAACACATAGATAATACTACTATGCTCTGACCCTCTTACAGTGAGCCATGGATACTCCAATACTATAATTTCATACTTGGAGTTGTTACACAGAATGGTAAAGTTATATCCAACTTAGTTTCAGAACTTAAAATTTGAGTACTTTAGATCACTGCCCAGTGTACTCATAATTACATGGCATTGTGACAAGATATATATATATATATAATGCAAACATGTGTATCTATATTTCAGTAAATATATATGAAGTAAAATAATATTATTAGTGGAATATGAAAATATGTATTTCACCTACTCAGATTTTCATGATGATCTGCATGTATTAATACATATTAACATGACAGAGTTAGGCTTTGAGAAAATTGTAGTGACAGCATGTAAACTAGGTATGATAATGAGATAAGGATGCTAGAGGCAGGCTTCGGGAAAATTGTTTTCAATCTGACTTGTAAATTGGATTCATTTAAGGGATAAATTAGAGAATGAAATGTTAAAATGAGAACACATCTCAAAAGTATTGAATGGTTGTAGCCAGTGACTGCATAAGGTAGATTAATTTTTAAAAATATGAAATATTAAAAAATATGAGTTATTTCCCTCAGAATGATCTTTTCTAGATCCCACCATTTGCCTGCAAATTTCATGATTTCCACCTTTTTGATTGGTGAGTAGTATTCCATTGTATAAAAATACCACAATTTCTATACCCATTCCTCCGTGGATGGACATCTGGGTTGTTTCCAGGTTCTGGCTATTACAAATAAAGCAGCTATAAACATGGTTAAAAAAAAAAGAAAGAACAGAAACACAAAGCACAACTTTGTAAACTAATTCACATACGTGTTGCCCGTTCAATTATTATAACAGGAAAACTGAAAAGTGATATATCACAGTGTACAGCACAGAAACAAGTTTCCAACAGAAGAACAGAAACACAAAGCAATACTTTGTAAACTAAATCACATGTGTGTCGCTCGCTCAATTAGGAATACAGGAAAACTGAATAGTGATATATCACACTGTACAGCACAGGAACAACTATCCAACAAAAGAACAGAAAAGCAAAGCACGATTTTTAAACGGAATTACATGTGTGTCGCTAGCTCAATGAGTAATACAGGAAAACTGAAAAGTGATATATTGAACTGTACGGCAAAGAAACAAGTTTTTCATCGAAGAACAGAAACACAAAGCACAACTTTGTAAACTAATTCATATATGTGTCGCCTGTTCAATTATTATAACAGGAAAACTGAAAAGTGATATAACCTAACCATAACCATAACCATAACCCTAACCCCCAAACCTAAACCTATCCTAAACCTAACCCCTAACCCTAACCCTAACCTAACCTAAAACCTACCCCTAACCCTAACCCTAACCTAAGCCCCTTACCCTAACCTAACCCTAACCCTAAACCTAAGCCCCTAACACTAACCCTAACCCTAACCTAACCTTACCTAACTTGTTCCTAGCAGGAACAAGTTTCCAACGAAAGTACATAAATGCAAAGCACTACTTTGTAAACTAAGTCACATATGTGTTACTCGCTCAATTAGGAATACAGGAAAACTGAAAAGTGTCATCTCTCACTGTATGGCAGAGAAACAAGTTTCCATCGAAAGAACAGAAACACAAAGCACAACTTTGTAAACTAATTCACATATGTATCGCCTGTTCAATTACTATAACAGGAAAACTGAAAAGTAATATAACCCTAAACGTAACCCTAACCCTAACCCGCTAACCCTAACCCTTACCCTAACCCTGTAACCCTAATCCTAACCCTAAACCTAACCCCTAACCCTAACCCTAACCCTAAGTCTAACACTAACCCTAAACCTACCCTAACCCTAAACCTAACCATAACCTAACCCTAACCCTAACTCTAACTTGTTCCTAACAGGAACAAGTTTCCAACAAAAGAACATAAACTCAAATCTCTAATTGGAAACTAAATCACATGTGTGTCACTCACTTATTTAGGAATACAGGAAACCTGAAAAGTGATATTTCACACTGTACAGCACAGGAACAAGTTTTGAATGAAGGAACAGAAAAGCAAAACACTATTTTAAACGGAATCACAAGTGTGTCACTCACTCAGTTAGGAATACAGGAAAACTGAAAAGTGATATATCACACTGTACAGCACAGAAACAAGTTTAAAAACAGAATAACAGAAACACAAAGCACTACTGTGTAAACTAAGTCACATGTGTATCCCTCCCTCAATTAGGAATACAGGAAAACTGAAAAGTGATATATCGAACTGTACAACACAGGAAGAAGTTTCCAACAAAAGAACAGAAAACCAAAGCACTACTTTTTAATGGAATCACATGTGTGTCGCTTGCTCAATTAGGAATACAGGAAAACTGAAAAGTGATATATCGCTTTGTACAGCACTTGAACAAGTTACAAACGAAAGAACAGAAAAGCAAAGCACTACTTTGTAAACTAAATCACATTTTTTGTCGCCGCTCAATTAGGAATACAGGAAAACTGAAAAGTGTTATCTTGCACTGTATGGCACAGAAACAATTTTCCACTGAAAGAACAGAAAAGCAAAGCACTACTTTGTAAATTAATTCATATATGTGTCCTCTGTTCAGTTATTATAACAGGAAAACTGAAAAGTGATATAACGCACTGTACAGCACAGGAACAAGTTTCCAATGAAAGAACAGAAAAGCAAAGCACTACTTTCATACGGAATCACATGTCTGTCGCTTGTTCAATTAGTAATATAGGAAAACTGAAAAGTGTTATCTCACACTGTACGGCACAGAAACAAGTTTCCAACAGAAGAACAGAAATGGAAAGCACTACTTTGAGAACTAAATCACATGTGTGTCACTTGCTCCATTAGGAATACAGGAAAACTGAAAAGTGGTATATCGAACTGTAAAGCACAGGAACAAGTTTCCATCGACAGAACAGAAATGCAAGGCACAACTTGGAAAACTACTTCACATTTGTGTCGCCTGTTCAATTATTATAATAGGAAAACTGAAAAGTGATATAACCCTAACCCTAACCCTAAGCCCCTAACCCTAAACCTAACCCTAACTCTAATCCTAACCCTACCCACTAACCATAACCCTAACCCTAACCCTAACCCAAACCCTAACCCTACCCTAACCCTAACCGTATCCTTAACCCTAACCCTAACCTTAACCCTGACCCTAACTTCTTCCTAACAGGAACAACTTTCCAACGAAAGAACATAAACACAAAGCACTACTTTGTAAACTAAATCACATGTGTGTCGTTTGCTCAATTAGTAATACAAGAAAACTGAAAAGTGATATAACACACGGTAAGGCAGAGAAACAAGTTTCCATCGAAAGAAGAGAAACGCAAAGCATAACATTGTAAACTAATTCACATACGTGTCGCCCATACAATTACTATAACAGGAAACCTGAAAAGTGATATATCGAACTGTAGAGCACAGGAACAAGTTTCGATCGAAAGAACAAAAACGCAAAGCACAACTTTGTAAACTAAATCACATTTGTGTCGCTCCCTCAATTAGGAATACAGGAAAACTGAAAAGAGATATATCGAAATGTACGGCAAAGAAACAAGTTTACATTGAAAGAACAAAAACGCAAAGCACAACTTTGTAAACTAATTCACATTCGTGTCGCCTGTTCAATTATTATAACAGGAAAAATTAGAGTGATATAACCCTAACTCTAACCCTAACCCTAACCCCTAACCTAACCCTAACCCTAACCCTACCCTAACCCTAACCATACGTGTTCCTAACAAGAACAAATTTCCAACGAAAGAACATAAACTCAAAGCACTGCTTTGTAAACTAATTCACAAGTGTGCCACTAGCTCAATTAGGAATACAGGAAAACTGAAAAGTGATATAAGACACTGTACAGCACAGGAACAAGTTTCCAACAAAAGAACAGAAAACCAAAGCATTAGTATTAAACGGAATCACATGTGTGTCGCTCGCTCAATTAGGAATACAGGAAAACTGAAAAGTGTTATCTCACACTGTACAGCACAGAAACAAGTTTCCATTGAAAGAACAGAAACACAAAGCACAACTTTGTAAACTAATTCACATACGTGTCGCCCGTTCAATTATAATAAAAGGAAAACTGAATAGTGATATATCGAACGTTACAGCAAAGGAACCTGCTTCCATCGAAAGAACAGAAACGCAAAGCACAACTTTGTAAAATAATTCACATTCATGTCGCCTGTTCAATTATTATAATAGGAAAACTGAAAAGTGATATAACCTTAACCATAATCCTAATCCTAAACCTGACCCTAACCCTAACCCTATCCCAAACCATAACCCCTAACACTAACCCTAACCCTAACCCTAAACCTACCCTAACCCTAACCCTAACCCTAAGCACCTAACCCTAACCCTAACCTTAAGCGCCTAACCCTAATCCTAACCCTAACCCTAACCCTAAACCTAACCCTAAATCTAACACTAACCCTACCCCCTAACCCTAACCCTAACCGTAACCCTAAGCCTAATTTGTTCCTAACAGGAACAACTTTCCAAAGAAAGAACATAAACGCAAAGCACTATTTTGTAAACTAAATCACATGTGTGCCACTCGCTCAATTAGGAATACAGGGAAACTGAAAAGTGATTTAACGCACTGTACAGCACAGGAATGAGTTTTGAACAAAACAACAGAGAAGCAAAGCACTACTTTTAAACCGAATCACATGGGTGTCGCTTGCACAATTAGGAATACAGGAAAACTGAGAAGTGTTATCTCCCACTGTACGGCACAGAAACAAGTTTCCATTGAAAGAAGAGAAACGCAAAGCACATCTTTGTAATCTAATTCACATTCATGTTGCCTGTTCAATTATTATAACAGGAAAACTGAAAAGTGATATAACCCTAACCCTAACACTAAGCTCCTAACCCTTATCCTAACTCTAACCCTAACCCTAACCCTAAACTTGCCCTAACTTGTTCCTAACAAGAACAAGTTTCCAACGAAAGAACATAAACGCAAAGCACTACTTTGTAAACTAAATCACAAGTGTGCCACTCGCTCTATTAGAAATACACGGAAACTGAAAACTGATTTAATGCACTGTACAGCACAGTAATGAGTTTCGAACAAAAGGACAGAAAAGCAAAGCACTACTTTTAAACGGAATCACATGTGTGTCGCTCGCTCAATTAGGAATACAGGAAAACTGAAAAGTGTTATCTCGCACTGTAAGGCACAGAAACAAGTTTCCATCAAAAGAACAGAAACGCAAAGCACAACGTTGTAAACCAATTCACATACTTGTTGCCCGTTCAATTATTATAACAGGAAAACTGAAAAGTGATATATCAAACTGTACAGCACAGGAACATGCTTCCATCAAAAGAACAGAAATGCAAACCACAACTTTATAAACTAATTCACATTCATGTCGCCTGTTCAATTATTATAACAGGAAAACTAAAAAGTGATATAACCCTAACCCTAACCCTAAGCCCCTATCCCAAACCCTAACCCTAACCCTAACCCTAACCCTATCCCTAACCCTAACCCTAACCCCTAACCCTAACCCTAACCCTAACACTAAACCTGCCTAACCCTAACCCTAACTGTAAGCCCCTAACCCTAACCCTAACCCTAACACTAAGCGCCTAACCTAATCCTAACCATAACCCTAACCCTAACCCTAACCCTAACACCTAACCCTAACACTAACCCTAACCCTAACCCTACCTAAACCTAACGCTAACCCTAACCCTAACCTAACCCTAACCCTACCCTAACCCTAAGCCTAACCCTAACTCTACTCCTAACCCTAACCTTACCCTAACTTGTTCCTAACAGGAACAAGTTTCCAACTAAAGAACATAAACGCAAAGCACTACTTTGTAAACAAAATCACATGTGTGCCACTCGGTCAATTAGGAATACAGGAAAACTGAAAAGTGATATAACGCACTGTACAGCACAGGAACAAGTTTCGAACAAAAGACAGAAAAGCAAAGCACTATTTTTAAACGGAATCCCATGTGTGTCACTCGCTCAATTAGGAATACAAGAAAACTGAAAAGTGTTATCTCGCACTGTAAGCAACAGAAATAAGTTTCAATCGAAAGAACAGAAACACAAAGCACAACTTTGTAAACCAATTCACATACGTGTCGCCTGTTCAATTATTATAACAGGAAAACTGAAAAGGGATATATTGAACTTTACAGCACAGGAACAAGTTTCCATTGAAAGAAGAGAAACGCAAAGCACAACTTTGTAAACTAATTCACATTCATGTCGCCTGTTCAATTATTATAACAGGAAAACTGAAAAGTGATAAAACCCTAACCCTAACTCTAAGCCCCTAACCCTAACCATAACCCTAACCTTAAGCCCCTAACCCTAACCCTTTCCCTAACCCTAACCTTATCCCTAAATCTAACCCCTAACCCTAACCCTAACCCTAAACCTACACTAACCCTAACCCTAAGCCCCTAAACCTAACTGTAACCCTAACCCTTAGCCCCTAACCCTAACCCTAACCCTATCCCTAACACTAACCCTAAATGTACCCTAACCCTAACCCTACCCTAAACCTAACCCTAACCCTACCCCTAACCCTAACCTTACCTTAACTTGTTCCTAACAAGAACAAGTTTCCAACGAAAGAACATAAACGCAAAGCACTACTTTGTAAACTAAATCACATGTGTGCCCCACGCTCAATTAGGAATACAGGAAAACTAAAAAGTGTTATCTCACACTGTAAGGCACAGAAACAAGTTTCCATCGAAAGAACAGAAAGGCAAAGCACAACTTTGTAAACTAATTCACATTCGTGTCGCCTGTTCAATTATTATAACAGGAAAACTGAAAAGTGATATATCGTACTGTACAGCACAGGAACCTGCTTCCATCGAAAGAACAGAAATTCAAACCACAAATTTATAAACTAATTCACATTCATGTCGCCTGTTCAATTATTATAGCAGGAAAACAGAAAAGTGATATAACCCTAACCCTAACCATAAGCCCCTATCCCTAACCCTAACCCTAACCCTAACCCTATCCCAAACCTAACCCCTAACCCTAACCCTAAACCTAACCCTACCCTAAACCTAACCCTAACCCTAACCCTTACCTAAAGTGCATAACACTAATCCTAGCCCTAACCAAAACCCTAACCCTAACACTAACCCTTCCCTAAACCTAACCCTAACCCTAACCCTAACAATAACCCTACCTAACCCTAAGCCTAACCCTAACTATACCCCTAACCCTAACCTTACACTAACTTGTTCATAACAGGAACAAGTTTCCAACGAAAGAACAGAAACGCAAAGAACAACTTTGTAAATTAATTCAAATACGTGTCGCCCATTCAATTATCATAACAGGAAAACTGAAAAGTGATATATCACACTGTACAGCACAGAATCAATTTTCCAACAGAAAAACAGAAATGCAAAGCACAACTTTGTAAACTATTTCACATACATGTCACTGTTCAATTATTATAACAGGAAAACTAAAAAGTGATATAACCCTAACCCTAACCATGAGCCCCCTATCCCTATCCCTAACCCTAACCATAACCCTAACCCTAAACCTAACCCTAACACTAACCCTAACCGTGAACTCCAACCTAACCCTAACCCTAATCCTAACCCTAACCCTAACCCTAACCTAACCCTAACTTGTTCCAGGAATAAGTTTCCTACGAAAGAACATAAACGCAAAGCACTACTTTGTAAACTAAATCACATGTGTGCCACACGCTCAATTAGGAATACAGGAAAACTGAAAAGTGACATAACGCACTGTACAGCACAGGAACAAGCTTCAAACAAAAGGATAGAAACGCAAAAACTACTTTTAAACGGAATCACATGTGTGTCGCTCGCTCAATTAGGAATACAGGAAAATTGAAAAGTGTATCTCGCACTGTAAGGCACAGAAACATGTTTCCATCGAAAGAACAGAAACGCAAAGCACTACTTTGTAAACTAAATCACATGTGTGTCCCTCACTCAATTAGGAATACAGGGAAACTGAAAAGCGATAAATCGAAATGTACAGCAAAGAAACAAGTTTTCATCCAAAGAACCGAAACACAAAGCACAACTTTGTAAACTAATTCACATACGTGTCGCCCGTTCAATTATTATAACAGGAAAAGTGAAAAGTGATATATCGAACTGTAGAGCACAGGAACCTTCTTCCATCGAAAGAACAGAAACGCAAAGCACAACTTTGTAAACTAATTCACATTCGTGTCGCCTGATCAATTATTATAACAGGAAAACTGAAAAGTGATATATCGAACTGTACAGCACAGGAAAATGCTTCCATCAAAAGAACAGAATTGCTAGGCACAACTTTGTAAACTAATTCACATTCATGTCCCCTGTTCAATTATTATAACAGGAAAACTAAAAAGTGATATAACCTTAACCGTAACCCTAAGCCCCTATCCCAAACCCTAAACATAACCCTAACCCTAACCTTACCCCAACCCTAACCCTATCCCAAACCCTAACCCCTAACCCTAACCCTAACCCTAACCCTAAACCTACCCTAACCCTAACCCCAACCGTAAGCCCCTAACCCTAACCCTAACACTGGCTGCTAACCCTAATCCTAACCCTAACCCTAACCATAACCCCTAACCCTAACACTAACCCTAACCCTACCCTAAACCTAATGCTAACCCTAACCCTAACCCTAACCCTACCCTAACCCTAAGCCTAACCCTAACTCTACTCCTAACCCTAACCTTACCCTAACTTGTTCCTAACAGGAACAAGTTTCCAACTAAAGAACATAAACACAAAGCACTACATTTTAAACTAAATCACATGTGTGACACTCGGTCAATTAGGAATACAGGAAAACTGAAAAGTGATATAACACACTGTACAGCACAGGAACAACTTTCGAACAAAAGACAGAAAAGCAAAGCACTATTTTTAAACGGAATCACATGTGTGTTGTTCGCTCAATTACGAATACAAGAAAACTGAAAAGTGTTATCTCGCACTGTAAGGAACAGAAACAAGTTTCCATCGAAAGAACAGAAACACAAAGCACAACTTTGCAAACCAATTCATATACGTGTCGCCCGTTCAATTATTATAACAGGAAAACTGAAAAGGGATATATTGAACTGTACAGCACAGGAACAAGTTTCCATTGAAAGAAGAGAAACGCAAAGCAAAACTTTGTAAACTAATTCACATTCATGTCGCCTGTTCAATTAATATAACAGGAAAACAAAAAAGTGATATAACACTAACCATAACTCTAAGCCCCTAACCCTAACCCTAACCCTAACCTTAAGCCTCTAACCCTAACCCTATCCCTAAACCTAACCCCTAAGCCTAACCCTAACCCTTACCCTAAGTGCATAACACTAATCCTAACCCTAACCAAAACCCTAACCCCTAACCCTAACCCTACCCTAACCCTACCCTAAACCTAACCCTAACCCTAACTCTAACCCTACCCTAACCCTAAGCCTAACCTAACTATACCCCCTAACCCTAACTTACCCTAACTTGTTCATAACAGGAACAAGTTTCCAATGAAAGAACATAAACACAAAGCACTACATTTTAAACTAAATCACATGTGTGACACTCGGTCAATTAGGAATACAGGAAAACTGAAAAGTGATATAATGCACTGTACAGCACAGGAACAAGTTTCGAACAAAAGACAGAAAAGCAAAGCACTATTTTTAAACGGAATCCATGTGTGTGTCGCCGCTCAATTAGGAATACAGGAAAACTTCAAAGTGTTATCTCGCACTGTAAGGCACAGAAACAAGTTTCCATTGAAAAAAGAGAAACACAAAGCACAACTTTGTAAACTAATTCACATGTGTGCCACACGCTCAATTAGGAATACAGGAAAACTGAAAAGTGATATATCGAACTGTAAAGCACAGGAACATGTTTCCATCGACAGAACAGAAATGCAAAGCACAACATCGAAAACTACTTCACATTTGTGTCGCCTGTTCAATTATTATAACAGGAAAACTTTAAAGTGATATAACCCTAACCCTAACCCTAAGCCCCTAACCCTAACTCTAATCCTAACCCTACCCCCTAACAATAACCCTAACCCTAAACCTAACCCAAACCTAACTCAACCCTAAACCTAACCCTATCCCTAACCCAAACACTAACCCTAACCCTAAACCTAACTTGTTCCTAACAGGAACAACTTTACAACAAAAGAACATAAACGCAAAGCACTACATTATAAAGTAAATCACATGTGTGCCACTACCAATTAGGAATACAGGGAAACTGAAAAGTGATATAACGACTGTACAGCACAGGAATGAGTTTTGAACAAAAGAACAGAGAAGCAAAGCACTACTTTTAAACCGAATCACATGGGTGTCGATCGCTCAATTAGGAATACAGGAAAAGTGAAAAGTGTTATCTCGCACTGTAAGGCACAGAAACAAGTTTCCATTGATAGAAGAGAAACGCAAGCAAAACTTTGTAAACTAATTCACATACGTGTTGCCCGTACAATTATTATAACAGGAAAACTGAAAAGTGATATATCGAACTGTACAGCACAGGAACAAGTTTCCATCGAAAGAACAGAAATGCAAAGCACAACTTGTAAACTATATCACATGTGGGTCGCTCGCTCAAGTAGGAATACAGGAAAACTGAAAAGCGATATATCTTAATGTACGGCAAAGAAACAAGTTTACATTGAAAGAACAAAAACGCAAAGCACAACTTTGTAAACTAATTCAGATTCATGTCGCCTGTTCAATTATTATAACAGGAATACTGAAAAGTGATATAACCTTAACCCTATTCCTAAGCCCCTAACCCTAAACCTAACCCTAACCCTAACCCTCTCCCCTAAACCTAACCCCTAACCCTAACCCTAACCCTAACCCTAAACCTACCCTAACCCTAACCCTAACCTTAACCCCTAACCCTAAAACTAACACTAACCCTAACCCTAAGCCCCTAACCCTAAACCTAACCCTACCCTAACCCTAACCTAACCCTTACCCTAACACTAACCCTACCCCTAACCCTAACCTTACCCTAACTTGTTCCTAACAAAAACAAGTTTCCAACGAAAGAACCTAAACGCAAAGCACTACTTTGTAAACACAATCACATGTGTGCCACACTCTCAATTAGGAATACAGGAAAACTGAAAAGTGTTATCTCGCACTGTTAGGCACAGAAACAAGTTTCCATCGAAAGAACAGAAACGCAAAGCACAACGTTGTAAACCAATTCACATACTTGTTGCCCACTCAATTATTATAACAGGAAAACTGAAAAGTGATATATCAAACTGTACAGCACAGGAACCTACTTCCATCGAAAGAACAGAAATGCAAAGCACAACTTTGTAAACTAATTCACATTCATGTCGCCTGTTCAATTATTATAACAGGAAAGCTGAAAAGTGATATAACCCTAACCCTAACCATAAGCCCCTATCCCTAACCATAACCAGAACTATAACCCTATCCCAAACCAGAACCCCTAACCGTAACCCTAACCCTAACCCTAAACCTACCCTAACCCTAACCCTAACCATAAGCACCTAACCCTAACCCTAACCCTAACCCTAACCCTAACACTAAGCCTAACCCTAATCCTAACACTAACCCTAACAATAACCCTAACACCTAACCCTAACACTAACGTTAACCCTACCCTAACCCTAACCCAAACCCTAACCCTAACCTAACCCTAAGCCTAACCCTAACTCTACTCCTAACCCTAACCTTACCCTTACTTAGTGATATAACGCACTGTACAGCACAGGAACAAGTTTCGAACAAAAGACAGAAAAGCAAAGCACTATTTTTAAACGGAATCACATATGTGTCTCTCGCTCAATTAGGAATACAAGAAAGCTGAAAAGTGTTATCTCGTACTGTAAGGCACAGAAACAAGTTTCCATCGAAAGAACAGAAACACAAAGTCCAACTTTGTAAACTAATTCACATTCATGTCGCCTATTCAATTATTATAACAGGAAAACTGAAAAGTGATATAACCCTAACCCTAACTCTATGCCTCTAACAATAACCCTAACCCTAACCTTAAGACCCTAACCCTATCCCTAAACCTAACCCCTAACCCTAACCCAAACCCTAAACCTACCCTAACCCTAACCCTAAGCCCCTAACGCTAACCCTAACCCTAACCCTAACCCTTAGCCCCTAACCCTAACCCTAACCCTAACCCTAATCCTAACCCTAACCCCTAACCATAACCCTAACCCTAACCCTACCTTAAACCTAACCCTAACCCTAACCCTAACCCTACCGTAAGCCTAACCCTACCCTAAACCTAACCCTAACCCTACCCCTAAACCTAACCTTACCCTAACTTGTTCCTAACAAGAAAAAGTTTCCAACGAAAGAAGATAAACGCAAAGCACTACTTTGTAAACTAAATCACATGTGTGCCCCACGCTCAATTAGGAATACAGGAAAACTGAAAAGTGATATAACGCACTGTACAGCACAGGAACAAATTTCAACAAAAGAACAGAAAAGCAAAGCACTACTTTTAAAGCGAATCACATGTGTGTCACTCGCTCAGTTAGGAATACAGGAAAACTAAAAAAGTGTTATCTCACACTGTAAGGCACAGAAACAAGTTTCCATCGAAAGAACAGAAAAGCAAAGCACTACTTTGTAAACTAAATCACATGTGTGTCCCTCACTCAATTAGGGAATACAGGAAACTGGAAAAGCGATAAAATCAAATGTACAGCAAAGAAACAAGTTTTCATCCAAAGACCAAAACACAAAGCACAACTTTGTAAACTAATTCACATACGTCGCTGCTCAATTATTACAACAGGAAAATTGAAAAGTGATATATCGAACTGTACAGCACAGGAACCTTCTTCCATCGAAAGAACAGAAAAAGCAAAGCACTACGCTGTAAACTAATTCACATACGTGTTGCCTGTTCAATTATTATAACAGTAAAACTAAATAGTGATATATCACACTGTACAGCACAGAAAAAGTTTCAAGAGAAGAACAGAAACGCAAAGTACTACTTTTTAAACTAAATCACATGTGTGCCACACGCTCAATTAGGAATACAGGAAAACTGAAAAGTGATATAACGCACTGTACAGCACAGGAACAAGTTTCGAACAGAAGAACAGAAAAGCAAAGCACTACTTTTAAATGGAATCACATGTGTGTCGCTCGCTTAATTAGGAAGACAGGAAAACTGAAAAGTGATATAACACACTGTACAGCAAGGGAACAAGTTTCCATTGAAAGAACAAAAAACAAGCACAACTTTATAAACAACTTAACATATATGTCGCCCGTTCAGTTATTATAACAGGAAAACTGAAAAGTTATATATCGAACTTTACAGCACAGGAACCTGCTTCCATCAAAAGAACAGAAAGGGAAAGCATATCTTTGTAAACTAATTCACATTCGTGTCGCCTGTTCAATTATTATAACAGGAATACTGAAAAGTGATATAACCTTAACCCTAATCCTAAGTCCCTAACCCTAACCGTAACACTAACCCTATCCCTATACCTAACCCCTAACCCTAACCCTAACCCTAAACCTACTCTAACCCTAACCCTAACCCTAACAACCTAACCCTAACCCTAACCCTACCCTAACCCTAACCCTACCCTAACCCTTACCCTAACCCTAACCCTACCTCTAACCCTAACCTTACCCTAACTTGTTCCTAACAAGAACAAGTTTCCAACGAAAGGAAATAAACACAAAGCATTACTTTGTAAACTAAATCACATGTGTGCCACACGCTCAATTAGGAATACAGGAAAACTGAAAAGTGTTATCTCGCACGGTAAGGCACAGAAACAAGTTTCCAACGAAAGAACAGAAACCCAAATCACAACGTTGTAAACCAATTCACATACTTATCGCCTGTTCAATTATTATAACAGGAAAACTGAAAAGTGATATAACCCTGTCTGTAACCCTTACCCTAACCCGCTAACCCTAGCCTGAACCCTAACCCCGTTACCCTAACCCTAACCCTAAACTTAACCCCTAACCCTAACACTAACCCTAAGTCTAATCCTAACCCTAAACCTATCCTAACCCTAAACCTAACCATAACCCTAACCCTAACTCTAACTTGTTCCTAACAGGAACAAGTTTCCAACAAAAGAACATAAAATCAAAGCTCTAATTGGAAACAAAATCACATGTGTGTCACTCACTTAATTAGGAATACAGGAAACCTGAAAAGTGATATATCTCACTGTACAGCACAGGAACAAGTTTTAAATGAAAGAACAGAAAAGCAAAACTCTACTTTTAAACAAAATCACAATTGTGTCACTCACTCAATTAGGAATACAGGACAACTGAAAAGTGATATATCACACTGTACAGCACAGAAACAAGTTTCCAACAGAAGAACAGAAACGCAATGCACTACTTTTTAACGGAATCACATGTGTGTCGCTTGCTCAATTAGGAATACAGGAAAACTGAAAAGTGATATATCTCATTGTAAGGCACAGAAACAAGTTTCCATCGAAAGAACAGAAACACAAAGCACAACTTTGTAAACTAATTCACATACATGTGGCCTGTTCAATTATTATAACAGGAAAACTGAAAAGTAATATAACCCTATCCCTAACTAAACCCTAACCCTAACCCTAACCCTAACCCCCCAAACCCTAACCCTAACCCTAACACTATCCCTAACACCTAACCCTAACCCTAACCCTAAACATAACCCTAACCCTAACCCTAACCCTACCATAACTCTAACCCTAAAACTAACCCTAATCTTAACCCTAACCCTTATTTGCTCCTAACAGGAACAGGTTTCCAAAGAAAAAAACATAAACGCAAAGCACTACTTTGTAAACTAAATCACATGTGTGTCACTCATTCAATTAGGAATACAGGAAAACTGAAAAGTGTTATCTCGAACTGTACAGCACAGAAACAAGTTTCCAACAGAAGAAGAAACGCAAAGCACTACTTTGTAAACTAAATCACATGTGTGTCACTCAAAAATTAGGAATACAGGAAAACAAAAAGTAATATATCGCATTGTACAGCACAGGAACAAGTTTCGAACAAAAGAACCGAAAAGCAAAGCACTATTTGGTAAAATAAATCATATTAGTGTCGCTCAAAAATTAGAAATACAGGAAAAATGAAAAGTGATATATCGCACCATACAGCACAGAAACAAGTTTTCAAGGAAAGAACAGAAAAGCAAAGCAATACTTTTAAACGGAATCACATGTGTGTCACTCACTCAATTAGGAATAGAGGAAAACTGAAAAGTGTCATCTCTCACTGTATGGCACAGAAACAAGTTTCCATCGAAAGAACAGAAACCCAAAGCACAACTTTGTAAACTAATTCACATACATGTTGCCTGTTCAATTATTATAACAGGAAAACTGAAAAGTGATATAACCCTAACCATAACCATAACCATAACCCTAAAGCCCCAACCCTAACCCTAACCCTAATCCTAACCACTAAAACTAACCCTAACCCTAACTTGTTCCTATGAGGAACAAGTTTCCAACAAAAGTACATAAACGCAAAGCACTACTTTGTAAACTCAGTCACATATGTGTTACTTGCTCAATTAGGAATACAGGAAAACCGAAAAGTGTCATCTCTCACTGTATGGCACAGAAACAAGTTTCCATCAAAAGAACAGAAACGCAAAGCACAACTTTGTAAACTAATTCACATATGTATCGCCTGTTCAATTATTATAACAGGAAAACTGAAAAGTGATCTAACCCTAACTGTAACCCTAACCCTAACCCTAACCCTAACCCCGTAACCCCAACCCTAACCCTAAATCTAACCCCCCTAACCCTAACTCTAACCCTAAGTCTAACCCTAACCCTAAACCTACCCTAACCCTAAACCTAACCATAACCCTAACCCTAACTCTAACTTGTTCCTAACAGGAACAAGTTTCCAACAAAAGAACATAAAATCAAATCTCTAATTGGAAACTAAATCACATGTGTGTCACTCACTTAATTAGGAATACAGGAAACCTGAAAAGTGATATATCGCACTGTACATCACAGGAACAAGTTTTGAATGAAAGAACAGAAAAGCAAAACTCTAATTTTAAACAGAATCACAACTGTGTCACTCACTCAATTAGGAATACAGGAAAACTGAAAAGTGATATATCACACTGTACATCACAGAAACAAGTTTCCAACAGAAGAACAGAAACGCAATGCACTACTGTGTAAACTAAGTCACATGTGTATCGCTCCCTCAATTAGGAATACAGGAAAACTGAAAAGTGACATATTGCACTGTACAGCACAGGAAGAAGTTTCCAACAAAAGAACAGAAAACCAAAGCACTACTTTTTAACGGAATCACATGTGTGTCGCTTGCTCAATTAGGAATACAGGAAAACTGAAAAGTGATATATCGCACTGTACAGCACAGGAAGAAGTTTCCAACAAAAGAACAGAAAACCAAAGCACTACTTTTTAACAGAATCACATGTGTGTCACTTGCTTAATTAGGAATACAGGAAAACTGAAAAGTGTTATCTCGCACTGTACTGCACAGAAACAAGTTTCTATCGAAAGAACAGAAACGCAAAGCACAACATTGTAAACTAATTCACATACGTGTCGCCTGTTCAATTATTAGAACAGGAAAACTGAAAAGTGATATAACCCTAGACCTAACCCTAACCCTAACCCGCTAACCCTAACCCTAACCCTAACCCTAACCCCTAACCCTAACATTAACCCTAATCCTACCCTAAACCTAACCCTAAGCCTAATCCTAACCCTAACTTGTTCCTAACAAGAACAAGTTTCCAATGAAAGAACATAAAGGCAAAGCACTACTTTGTAAACTAAATCACATGTGTGTCACTTGCCCAATAAGGAATACAGGAAAACTGAAAAGTGATATATCGCAATGTACAGAACAGGAACAAATTTCCAACGAAAGAACAGAAAAGCAAAACACTACTTTGTAAACTAAATAATATATGTGTCGCCTGTTCAATTATTAGAACAGGAAAACTGAAAAGTCATATAACGCACTGTACAGCACAGGAACAAGTTTCCAACGAAAGAGCAGAAAAGCAAAGCAATACTTAGTAAACGAAATCACATGTGTGTCACTCGCTCAAAAAGGAATACAGGAAAACTGAAAAGTGATATATCGCACTGTACAGCACTGGAACAAGTTTCCAAAAGAAGAACAGAAAAGCAAAGCACTACTTTGTAAACTAAATCACATGTGTGTCACTTGCTCAATTAGGAATACAGGAAAACTGAGAAGTGAAATATCAAACTGTACGGCAAAGAAACAAATTTTCATCGAATGAACAGAAACGCAAAGCACTACTTTGTAAACTAAATCACATGTGGGTCGCTTGCTCAATTAGGGATACTGGAAAACTGAAAAGCGATATATCGAAATGTATGGCAAAGAAACAATTTTCATCGAAAGAACAGAAACGCAAAGCCCAACTTTTTAAACTAATTAACATAAGTGTCACCGTTCAATTATTATAACAGGAAAACTGAAAAGTGATATATCACACTGTAGAGAAAAGTAACAAGTTTTGAGCGAAAGAAGAGAAACGCAAAGCATAAATTGTACACTAATTCACATATGTGTCGGATGTTCAATTATTATAACAGGAAAACTGAAAAGTGATATAACCCTAACCCTAACCTGAACCGTCACCCTAACCCCCTAACCCTAACCCTAACCCTAACCCTAAACATAACCACTAACCCTAACCCCTAACCCTAAGACTAACCCTAACGGTAACCCCCTAACCCTAACACTAACACTAACCCTTAACCCTAACCCTAACCCTAACCCTACCCTAACACTAAAACTAACCATAACGCTAAAACCTAAATTGTTCCTAACAGGATTTATTATAACAATTATTATAACAGGAAAACTGAAAAGTGATATATCGCACTGTACAGCACAGGAAAAAAGTTTCAAACGAAAAGAACAGAAAAGCAAAGCACTACTTTTAAACGGAATCACATGTGTGTCACCACTCAATTAGAGTACAGGAAAACTGAAAATGTTATCTCACACTGTATGGCACAGAAACAAATTTCCATCGAAGAACAGAAAAGCAAAGCACAACTTTGTAAACTAATTCACAAACCTGTCGCCTGCTCAATTATTATAACAGGAAAACTGAAAAGTGATATATCACACTGTACAGAACAGTAACAAGTTTCGAGCTAAAGAACAGAAAAGCAAAACACTACTTTGTAAACTAAATTACATGTGTGTTGCTCGCTTCAATTAGGAATACAGGAAAACTGAAAATGTTATCTCACACTGTACGGCACAGAACGGTTTCCATCGAAGAACAGAAATGCAAAGCACAACTCTGTATACTAATACACATACGTGTTGCCCGTTCAATTATTATAAAAGGAAAACTAAAAAGTGATATATCGCAATGTACACCACAAGAAAAAGTTTTCATCGAAAGAACAGAAACGCAAAGGACAACTTTGTAAACTAATTCACGTACGTGTCGCCTGTTAAATTATTATAACAGGGAAACTGAAAAATGATATAACCCAAACCATAACACTAAGACTCTAACCCTAACCCTAACCCTAAGTTTTTCTTAATAGGAACAAGTTTCGAATGAAAGAACAGAAAAGCAAAGCACTACTTTTAAACGGAATGACATGTGTCGCCGCTCAATTAGGAATACAGGAAAATGAAAAGGGTTATCTCAAGACTGTATGGCACAGAAACAAGTTTCCATCAAAAGAACAGAAATGCAAATCACAACTTTGTAAACTAATTCACATACGTGTCACCCGTTCAATAATTATAACAGGAAAACTGAAAAGTGTTATCTAGCACTGTATGGCATAGAAACAAGTTTCCATAGAAAGAACATAACCGCAAAGCACTACTTTGTAAACTAAATCACATGTGTGCCACTCGCTCAATTAGGAATACAGGAAAACTGAAAAGTGATATAACGCACTTTACAGCACAGAAACAAGTTTCCAACAGAAGAACAGAAACGTAACGCACTACTTTTAAACTAAATCACATGTATGCCACTCGCTTCAATTAGGAATACCGAAAAATGAAAAGTGATATATCACAGTGTACAGAACAGAAACAAGTTTCCAACCAAGAACAGAAAAGCAAAGCTCTACTTTTAAACGGAATGATATGTGTGTCTCTCTCAATTAGGAATACAGGAAAACTGAGAAGTGAAATATCAAACTGTACGGCACAGTAAAAGTTTCCATCGAAGGAAGAGAAATGCAAAGCACAAATTTGTAAACTAATTCACACATACGTGTCGCCGTTCAATTATTATAACAGGAAAACTGAAAAGTGATATAACCCAAATCCTAACCTTAAGCCCCTAACCCTACCCCTAACCCTAAGCCTAACCCTAAACCCTAACTCTAAACCTAACCCTAACTCTAACCCTACCCTAACCTTAACCCTAACCCTACCCTTACCCTAACCCTAAACCTAAACCTAAATTGTTCCTAACAGGAACTAGTTACCAACGAAAAAACATAAACGCAAAGCACTACTTTGTAAACTAAACCTCTTGTGTGTCACTCCCTCAATTAGGAATACAGGAAAACTGAAAAGTGATATAACGCACTGTACAGCACAGGAAAAATTGTGGAACAAAAGAACAGAAAAGCAATGGACTACTTTTAAACGGAATCACATGTATGTCGCTTGCTCAAATAGGAATACAGGAAAACTGAAAAGCGATATATCGAAATGTACGGCAAAGAAACAAGTTTTCATCGAAAGGACAGAAACACAAAGCACAACGTTGTAAACAAATTCACATTCGTGTCGCCTGCTCAATTATTATAACAGGAAAAGTGAAAAGGGATGTAACAATAACCCTAAGTGTAAGCCCCTAAACCTACCCCTAACCCTAACCCTAACCCTAACACCTAACCCTAAAAATAACCCTAAACCTACCCTGACCCTAACCCTACTGCTACCCCTAACACTAACCCTAACAAACCTAACCCTAACACTTAGCCCCTAACCCTAACCATAACCCTAACCCTAACCCTATCCTAAATCTAACCCTAACCCTAACCCTAACCCTAACACTAACACTAACCCTAACCCTAACCCTAACCCTAAACCTAAACCTAACCCTAACTTGTTCCTAAAAGGAACAAGTTTCCAACCAAAGAACATAAATGCAAAGCACTACTTTGTAAACTAAATCACATGTGTGCCACTCGCTCAATTAGGAATACAGGAAAACTGAAAAGTGTTATCTCGCACTGCACGGCACAGAAACAAGTTTCCATCGAAAGAAGAGAAACGCAAAGCACAACTTTGTAAACTAATTCACATACGTGTCGCTGGTTCAATTATTATAACAGGAAAACTGAAAGGTGATATAACCCTAACCCTAACCATAAGCCCCTAACTCTAACCCTAATACTAACCCCTAACCCTAACACTAACCCTAATCCTAAGCCTAACACTAAACCTACCCTAACCCTAAACCTAACCCTAACTATAACCCTAACCCTAACCCTAAACCTAACCCTAAGCCCCTAACCCTAAAACTAACCCTAACCCTAACCCTAACCCTAACCCTAACCATAACCCCAACCCTAACCCTAACCCTAACCTAACCTTAAACCTAACTTGTTCCTTACAGGAAAAAGTTTCCAACAAAAGAATATAAACGCAAAGCACTACTTTGTAAAATAAATCACATGTGTGCCACTCCCTCAATTAGGAATACAGAAAAACTGAAAAGTGATATAACGCACTTATAGCACAGGAACGAGTTTCTAACAAAAGAACAGAAAGGCAAAGCACTACTTTTAAACGGAATCACATGTGTGTCACTTGCTCAATTAGGAATACTGGAAAACTGAAAAGCGATATATCGAAATGTACTGCAAAGAAAAAATTTTTCAGAACAGAAACGCAAAGCACAACTTTGTAAACTAATTCACATACGACGCTCTTTTCAAATTATTATAACAGGAAAACTGAAAAGTGATATATCGAACTGTACAGCACAGAACCTGCTTCCATCGAAAAAAACAGAAACGAAAAGCACAACTTTGTGAACTAATTCACATACGCTTCGCTGTTAAATTATTATAAGAGGAAAACTGAAAAGTGATATATTGAACTGTACAGCACAGAAACATGTTTCCATCGAAAGAAGAGAAACGCAAAGCACAACTTTGTAAACTAATTCACATACGTGTTGCCCGTTCAATTATTATAACAGGAAAACTGAAAAGTGATATATCAAACTGTACAGCAGAGAATCGAGTTTCCAACAGAAGAACAGAAACGCAAAGCACTACATTGTAAACTAAATTACATGTGTCGCTTGCTCAATTAGGAATACAGGAAAACTGAAAAGCGATATAACGAACTGTACAGCACAGGAACAAGTTTCCATCGAAAGAACAGAAACGCGAAGCACATCTTTGTAAACTAATTCACATTCATGTCGCCTGTTCAGTTATTATAACAGGAAACCCTATATATATAACCCTAACCCTAACCCTAAGCCCCTAACCCTAAGCCTAAGCCTAACCCTAACCCTAACCCTAACACCAACCGTAACCATAACCCTAACTTTAACCTTACCCTAACGCTAACCCTAACCCTAACCGTAACCCTAATCATAACCCTAACTTGTTCCTAACAGGAACAAGTTTCCAACAAAAGAAAAACGCAAAGCACTACTTTGTAAACTAAATCACATGTGTGCCACTCGCTCAATTAGGAATACAGGAAAACTGAAAAGTGATATAAAGCACTTACAGCACAGGAACAAGTTTCGAAAAAAAGAACAGAAGAGAAAAAGCACTACTTTTAAAAGGAATCACATGTGTCGCCGCTCAATTAGGAATACAGGAATACTTTAAAAGTGATATAATGCACTGTACAGCACAGGAATAAGTTTCAAATAAAAGAAAAGAAAAGAAAAGCACTACTTTTAAACGGAATCACATGTGTGTCGCTCACTCAATTAGGAATACAGGAAAATTGAAAAGTGTTATCTCGCACTATAAGGCACAGAAACAAGTTTCCATCGAAAGAACAGAAACGCAAAGCACAACTTTGTAAACTAATTCAGAGACGTGTCGCCTGTTCAATTATTATAACAGGAAAACTGAAAAGTGATATAACCCTAACCCTAACCCTAAGCCCCTAACCCTAACCCTAACCCTAACCATAAGCCTCACCTTAAGCCTCAATCCTAACAATAACCCTAACCTAACCCTAATTTGTAACTAACAGTAACAAGTTTCCAACGAAAGAACCGAAACGCAAAGCACAACTTTGTAAATTAATTCACATACGTGTTGCCCGTTCAATTATTATAATAGAAAAACTGAAAAGTGATATAACCCTAACCCTAACCCTAAGCCCCTAACCCTAACCCTAACCTAACCCTAAGCCCTTAACCCCAACACTAACCCTAACCTAAACCTAACCCTAACGCCAATTCTAACACTAACCCTAACCCCTACCTTGTTCCAGGAACAAGTTTCCAATGAAAGAACATAAACGCAAAGAACTACTTGTAAACTAAATCACATGTAATCCGCCACTCAATTAGGAATACTGAAAACTGAAAAGCGATATATCAAAATGTACTGCAAAGAAACAAGTTTTCAACGAAAGAACAGAAACACAAAGCACAACATTGTAAACTAATTTACATACATGTCGCCCTGCTCAATTATTATAACAGGAAAACTGAAAAGTGATATATCGAATTGTACAGCACAGAACCTGCTTCCATCGAAAGAAGAGAAAACGCAAAGGACAACTTTGTAAACTAATTCACATACGCACGCCTGCTCAATTATCTTAACAGGAAAAAACTGAAAAGTGATATATCACACTGTACAGCACAGAATCAAGTTTCCAACAGAAAACAGAAGAGCAAAGCAGTATTTTTAAACGGAATCACATGTGTGTCCTCACTAATTAGGAAAAGTGTATCTCGCACTGTAAGGCACAGAAACAAGTTTACATCGAAAAGAACAGAAACAAAAGCACAACTTTGTAAACTAATTCACATACGTGTCACCTGCTCAATTATTATAACAGGAAAACTGGAAAGTGATATATCAAACTGTACAGCACAGAACCTCCTCTTCCATCGAAGAACAGAAACGCAAAGCACAATCTTTGTAAACTAATTACATTCATGTCGCTTGTTCAATTATTATAACAGGAAACAGAAAAGTGAGATAACACTAACCCTAACCCTAAGCCCCTAACTCCTATCCCTAACCCTAACTCTAACCCTATCCCTAAACCTAACCCTCAACCCTAACCCTAAACCTAAACCTACCCTAACCCTAACCATAACCCCAAGCCCCCTAACCCTAACCCTAACCATAACTTCTAAGCCCCTTACCCTAACCCTAACCCTAACCCTAACCCCTAACCATAACCCTAACCCTAACCCTAATACTACCCTAAACCTAACTGAGAACTCTAACCCTAAGCCTAACCTCTACCCTAAACCTAACCCTACCCCTAACCCTACCCCTAACACTAACTCCATTCTAACTTGTTCCTAAAGGAACAATTTTCCAAAGAAAGAACATAAAACACAAAGCACTACTTTGTAAACTAAAAACACATGTGTGCCCCACGCTCAATTAGGGAATACAGGAAAACAAAGTGATATAATTCCTGTAAAACACAGGAAAAGTTTCAACAAAAAAAGGGAAAAAAAGCACTATTTTTAACAATACATGTGTGTCCCCCTCAATTGGGGAAAAAGGAAAAATGAAAAGTGTTATCTCGACTTAAGGGAAACAAGTTTCCATCGAAAAAGAAAAAAAAAGCAAAAATTTTGAAAAATAATTCAACTTTTGCCTGTTCAATTATTAAAAAGGGAAAACTGAAAAGTGATAAACCCTAACCCTACCCAAACCCTAACCCAACTTAACCTTAACCCTAACCCAACATACCCAACCAAACCCCCAACCCAAACCCCAACCCTAACCCAAACCCCTACCCTCCCTTTTTCGAACCCAACCCCCCCTAACCCAACATAAACCTAACCCAAGGCCCCCCTAATAAAACCTAAACTAACCCAAACCATTAAACCCAACCCAACCCCCCTAAACCCTAACCCTAACCCCTCCCCTAATTATAATTTCCAACCCAACCCTCTACCCAACCCTAACCCAAACCCCCCAACCCAAAGAACCCTAAGCCAACCCAACCCCACCCCTAACCCTTTTCCTCAAAAAATTTTTCCCTAACAAAAACAAGTTTAAAACGAAGAAAGAAAAAAAAGCACAATTTTTAAACAATTCCCCATTGTCCCGCTCAAATTATAACAGGAAAACTGAAAAGGATATATCAACTTTTACAGCACAGGAACCTCCCATCAAGAACAAAAACCCAAAAGCAAACTTTGAAAACAATTTACATTCACGCCTGTTCAATTATTAAAACAGGAAACGAAAAGGGAAAACCCCCAACCTAACCCAAGCCCCCCAACCAACCAAAAACCCCTTTACCCTAACCTATCCCTAACTAAACCTAACCCTAACCCTAAACCTAACCCAAACCCAAAACCCCAAACCCAAACCCCCCTTAAGCCCCTAACCCTAACCCTAACCTTACCCAAGCCCCAACCCAAACCCCCCTTAACCAAAACCCCCAACCCAAACCCCTAACCCAAACCCCTAACCTAAAAAACCCTCTTAAAACCAAACCCTAACTCTAACCCAAAACCAAACCCCTCCAACCCAAAACCCCCCCAAACCCCCAACCCCAACCCTCCCCCCAAACCCCCAACTCCCCCCTCTAACTTGTTCCTAAAGGAACAATTTCCAAAAAAAAGAACATAAACCAAACCACCTTTTAAACTAAACACATGTGTCCCCAAAAAATTGGGAATACAGGAAACAAAAGTGATATAATCCTGTACACAAAGGAACAAGTTTAAAAAAAGAACAGAAAAGCAAAGCATATTTTAAAAAGGAATACAGGTGCGCCGCTTCAATTGGAATACAGGAAAACTGAAAAGTGTTATCTCGACTGTAAGGCACAGAAACAATTTTCCCATCAAAAAGAACAAAAAGAAAAGCAAACTTGAAAAATAATTACATCGGGGCCTTTCAATTATTATAACAGGAAAACTGAAAAGTGA
>JAEOAE010002583.1:0-49638 GCA_036365155.1 Meriones psammophilus | reverse complement strand
TTTACAAATTAGTGCTTTGTGTTTATTTTCTTTGTTGGAAACTTGTTCCTGTTAGGAACAAGTATGGGTTAGTGTTAGTGTTAGGTTAGGTTAGGTTAGGTTAGGTAGGGTTAGAGTTAGGGTGAGGGTTAGGGGTGAGGTTAGGGTTAGTGTTAGGTTAGGGCTTAGGTTAGGGTTAGGGTTATATCACTTTCAGTTTTCCTGTTATAATAATTGAACAGGCAACACGAATGTGAATTAGTTTACAAAGTTGTGCTTTGCATTTCTGTTCTTTCGATGAAAACTTGTTTGTTTGCCTTTACATTTCAATATATCGCTTTTCAGTTTTCCTGTATTCCTAATTGAGCGAAAGACACACACATGTGATCCCATTTAAAAGTAGTGCATTGCTTTCCTGTTCTTTATTCAAAACTTGTTCCTGTGCTGTACAATGCGATTTATCACTTTTCAGTTTTCCTGTATTCCTAATTTTGAGCAACACACATGTGATTTAGTTTACAAAGTAGTGCTTTGCGCTTTCTGTTCTTCTGTTGGATACTTGTTTCTGTGCTGTACAGTGTGATATATCATTTTTTTCATTTTTCCTGTTATAATAATGGAACAGGCGACACATATGTGAATTAGATTACAAAGTTGTGCTTTATGCTTCTGTTCTTTCCATGGAAACTTGTTTGTGTGCCGCACAGCAAGTAGATAACACTTTTCCGCTTTCCTCTATTCCTAATAGAGAGCGATACACATGTAATTCCGTTTAAAAGTAGTGCTTTGCTTTTCTGTTCTTCTGTTGGAAACTTGTTTCTGGCTGTACAGTGTGATATATCACTTTTCAGTTTTCCTGTATTCCTAATTGATCGAGTGGCACACATGTAATTTAGTTTACAAAGTAGTGTCTTGTGTTTTTGTTCTTTTGTTGGAAACTTGTTCTTCTTAGGAACAAGTTAGGTTTAGGTTAGGGTAGGGTTAGGTTAGGTTAGGTAGGTGTAGGGTTAGGGTTAGGGTTAGGAAGGTTAGGGTTAGGTTAGGCTAGGCTTAGGTTAGGCTAGGGCCTTGTGTTAGGTTTTCAGTTAGGCCTGGTTAGGTAGGGTTATGGTTAGTGTTAGGTTTGGGTTAAAGTTTACCAGTTGTGCTTTGCGTTTCTGTTCTTTCAATGAAAACGTGTTTCTTTGCCATACATTTCGATATATCACTTTTCAGTTTTCCTGTATTCCTAATTGAACAGGCCACACACATGTGATTTAGGTTTACAAAGTACTGCTTTGTGTTTCTGTTCTTCTGTTTGAAACTTGATTCTGTGCTGTACAGTTTGATATATCACTTTTCAGTTTTATTGTTATAATAATTGAGCAGGCAAACGTATGTAAATTAGTTTACAAAGTTGTGCATTATGTTTCTGTTCTTTCTGATGTAAACTTCTTTCTGTGCCATAAAGTTGCAAGATAACACTTTTCAGTTTTCCTGTATTCCTAATTGAACAGGCGACACACATGTGATTCCGTTAAAAAGTAGTGCTTTGCTTTTCTGTTCTTTTGTTCAAACTTGTTCCTGTGCTGTACAGTGTTATATCACTTTTCAGTTTTTTCTGTATTCCTAATTGAGAGAGTGGCACACATGTGATTTAGTTTACAAAGTAGTGCTTTGCGTTTCTGTTCTTTCATTGGAAAACTTGTTCCTGTTAGGAACAAGTTAGGGTTAGGATTAGGGTTATGTTAGGGTTAGGATTAGGTTTAGGTGTTTAGGGTTAGGGTTAGGGTTAGGTTTAGGTTTAGGGTTAGGGTTAGGGTTAGGGTTAGGGGAGGGTTAGGGTGAGGTTATATCACTATTCAGTTTTCCTGTTATAATAATTGAACAGGCAACACGAATGTTAATTAGTTTACAAAGTTGTGCTTTCCGTTTCTGTTCTTTCCATGAAAACTTGTTTCTGTGCTGTAAAGTCTGAGATAACAATTTTTCAGTTTTCCTGTGTTCCTAATTGAGCGAGTGACACACATGTGATTCCATTTAAAAAGTAGTGCTTTGCTTTCCTGTTCTTTAAATCTGGAAACTTGTTCCTGTGCTGTACAGTGCGTTATATCTCTTTTCAGTTTTCCTCTTTACTAATTGAGCGAGCTACACACACGTGATTTAGTTTACAATGTAGTGCTTTGCGTTTCTGTTCTTCTGCTGGAAATTTGATTCTGTGATGTACAGTGTGCTATATCACTTTTCAGTTTTCCTGTTATAATAATTGAACAGGCGACACGAATGTGAATTAGTTTACCAGTTGTGCTTTCTTTTCTGTTCTTTCAATGAAAACTTGTTTCTTTGCCATACATTTTAGACATATCACTTTTCAGTTTTCCTGAATTCCTAATTGAGCGAGCGACACACATGTGATTTAGGTTACAAAGTACTGCTTTGCGTTTTTGTTCTTCTGTTGGAAACTTGATTCTGTGCTGTACAGTTTGATATATCACTTTTGAGTTTTCCTTTTATAATAATTGAACGGGAGACTCGTATGTAAATTAGTTTACAAAGTTGTGCATTGCGCTTCTCTTTCTTTCGATGGAAATTTCTTTCTGTGCCATAAAGTTCGAGATAACACTTTTCAGTTTTCCTGTATTCCTAATTGAGCGAGCGACACACATGTGATTCTGTTAAAAAGTAGTGGTTTGCTTTTCTGTTCTTTCGTTCAAAACTTGTTCCTGTGCTGTACAGTGCATTATATCTCTTTTCAGTTTTCCTTTATTCCTAATTGAGCGAGTGGCACACATGCGATTTAGTTTACAAAGTAGTGCTTTGCATTTCTGTTCTTTTTGGGAAACTAGTTCCTGTTAGGAACAAGTTAGGTTAGGATTAGGGTTAGGGTTAGGGTTAGGGGCTTAGGGTTAGGGTTAGGGTTAGGGTTAGGTTAGGGTTAGGGCTTAGGGTTAGGGATAGGGTTATATCACTTTTCAGTTTTCCTGTTATAATAATTAAACAGGCGATAAGAATGTGAATTAGTTTACAAGTTGTGCTTTGCGTTTCTGTTCTTTCAATGAAAACTTGTTTCTTTGCCATACATTTCGATATATCACATTTCAGTTTTCCTGTATTCCTAAATGAGCGAGCGACACACATGTGATTCCATTTAAAAGTAGTGCTTTGCTTTCCTGTTCTTTCATTCGAAACTTGTTCCTGTGCTGTACAGTGCGTTATATCTCCTTTCAGTTATCCTGTTTACTAATTGAGCGAGCGACACACATGTGATTTAGTTTACAATGTAGTGCTTTGCGTTTCTGTTCTTCTGTTGGAAACTTGATTCTGTGCTGTACAGTGTGCTATATCACTTTTCAGTTTTCCTGTTATAATAATTGAACGGACGACACATATGTGAATTAGTTTAGAAAGTTGTGCTTTGCGTTTCTGTTCTTTTGATGAAAACTTGTTTCTGTGCCGTAAAGTGCAAGATAACACTTTTCAGTTTTCCTGTATTCCTAATTGAGCAAGCAACACACATGTGATTCCATTTAAAAGTAGTGCTTTGCTTTTCTGTTCTTTCGTTCGAAACTTGTTCCTGTGCTGGACAGTGCGTTATATCTCTTTTCAGTTTTCCGTTATTCCTAATTGAGAGAGTGGCACACATGTGATTTAGTTTCCAAAGTATTGCTTTGCGTTTCTGTTCTTTCTTTGAAAACTTGTTGCTGTTAGGAACTAGTTAGGGTTAGGGTTAGGTTAGGTTTAGGGTTAGGTTAGGGTTAGGGCTTAGGGTTATGGTGAGGGTTATATCACTTTTCAGTTTTCCTGTTATAATAATTGAACAGGCGACACAATGTGAATTAGTTTACAAAGTTGTGCTTTGCGTTTCTATTCTCTCAATGAAAACTTGTTTCTTTGCCATACATTTCGATTTATCGCTTTTCAGTTTCCCTGTATTCCTAATTTAGTGAGAGACACACATGTGATTTAGTTTACAAAGTAGTGCTTTCCGTTTCTGTTCTTCTCTTGGAAACTTTTTTCAGTGCTTTACAGTGTGATATATCACTTTTCAGTTTTCCTGTTATAATAATTGAACGAGGCGACATGTATGTGAATTAGTTTACAAAGTTGTGCTTTTCATTTATGTTCTTTCAATGGAAACTTGTTTCTGTGCCGTTAAGTTAGAGATAACACTTTTCAGTTTTCCTGTATTCCTAATTGAGCGAGTGACACACATGTGATTCCGTTAAAAAGTCATGCTTTGCTTTTCTGTTCTTTCTTAAAAACTTGTTCCTGTGCTGTACAGTGTGTTATATCTCTTTTCAGTTTTCCTGTATTCTAATTGAACAGAGTGGCACACATGTGATTAATTTACAAAATATTGCTTTGCATTTCTGTTCTTTTGTTGGAAACTTGTTCCTGTTAGGAATAGTATTGCTTTGCTTTTATGTTCTTTCTAGAAAACTTGTTCCTGTTAGGAACAAGTTAGGTTAGGATTAGGGTTAGGGTTAGGGTTAGGGCTTAGGGTCAGGAATATGGTTAGGTTAGGTTAGTGTTAGGGTTAGGGTTAGGGTAAGGGCTTAGTGTTAGGGATAGGGTTATATCACTTTTCAGTTTTCCTGTTATAATAATTGAACAGGCGACACGAATGTGAATTAGTTTACAAGTTGTGCTTTTATGTTTCTTTTCTTTCAATGAAAACTTGTTTCTTTGCCATACATTTCAATATATCGCTTTTCAGTTTTCCTGCATTCCTAATTGAGCGAGCGACACACATGTGATTTAGGTTAGAAAGTACTGCTTTGCGTTTCTGTTCTTCTGTTTGAAACTTGATCCTGTGCTGTACAGTGTGATATATCACTTTTCAGTTTTCCTGTTATAATAATTGAACGGGCGACACGTATGTAAATTAGTTTACAAAGTTTTGCATTGTGTTTCTGTTCTTTCGATGGAAATTTCTCTCTGTGCCATAAAGTGCGAGATAACACTTTTCAGTTTTCCTGTATTCCTAATTGAGCGAGCGACACACAGGTGATTCCGTTAAAAAGTAGTGCTTTGCTTTTCTGTTCTTTCGTTCAAAACTTGTTCCTGTGCTGTACAGTGCGTTATATCTCTTTTCAGTTTTCCTGTATAACTAATGGAGCCAGTGGCACACATGCGATTTAGTTTACAAAGTACTGCTTTGCATTTCTGTTCTTTCGTTGGAAACTTGTTCCCGTTAGGAACAAGTTAGGGTTAGGATTAGGGCTAGGGTTAGGGTTAGGGTTAGGGTTAGGGTTAGGGGCTTAGGGTTAGGGTTAGGGTTAGGGTTAGGGTTAGGGTTAGGGTTAGGGTTAGTGTTAGGGTAAGGGGCTTAGGGTTAGGGATAGGGTTATATCAGTTTTCAGTTTTCCTGTTATAATAATTGAACAGGCGACACGAATGTGAATTAGTTTACAAGTTGTGCTTTGCGTTTCTGTTCTTTCAATGAAAACTTGTTTCTTTGCCATACATTTAGATATATCTCTTTTCAGTTTTTCTGTATTCCTAATTGAGCGAGTGGCACACATGTGATTTTGTTTACAAAGTAGTGCTTTGCGTTTCTTTTCTTTCGTTGGAATATTGTACCTGTTAGGAACAAGGTAGGGTTAGGGTTAGGGTTAGGGGCTTAGGGTTAGGGTTAGGGTTATATCACTTTTCAGTTTTCCTGTTATAATAATTGAACGGACGACACGTATATGAATTAGTTTACAAAGTTGTGCTTTGCGTTTCTGTTCTTTCGAATGGAAAATTGTTCCTGTGCTGTACATTCGATATATCACTTTTCACTTTTCCTGTTATAATAATTGAATGGGAAACACATATGTGAATTAGTTTACAAAATTGTGCATTGCGTTTCTCTTCTTTCGATGGAAACTTCTTTCTGTGCCATAAAGTGAGAGATAACACTTCTCAGTTTTCCTGTATTCCTAATTGAGCGAGCGAAACACATGTGATTCCATTAAAAAGTAGTGCTTTGCTTTTCTTTTCTCTTGTTTGAAACTTGTTCCTGTACTGTACAGTGCGTTATATCACTTTTCAGTATTCCTGTATTCCTAATTGAGCGAGTGGCACACATGTGATTTAGTTTCCAAAGTATTGCTTTGCGTTTATGTTCTTTCCTGGAAAACTTGTTCCTGTTAGGAACTAGTTAGGGTTAGTTTTAGGGTTAGGGTTAGGGTTAGGGTTAGGGTTAGGGTTAGGGGCATAGGGTTAAGGTGAGGGTTATATCACTTTTCAGTTTTCCTGTTATAATAATTGAACAGGCGAAACGAATGTGAATTAGTTTACAAAGTTGTGCTTTGCATTTCTATTCTTTCGATGAAATCTTGTTTCTTTGCCCTACATTTCGATTTATCGATTTTCAGTTTCCCTGTTTTCCTAATTGAGTGAGCGACACACATGTGATTTAGTTCACAAAGTAGTGCTTTGCGTTTCTGTTCTTCTGTTGGAAAGTTTTTTCAGTGCTTGCCAGTGTGATATATCACTTTTCAGTTTTTCTGTTATAATAATTGAACGGGCAACAAGTATGTGAATTAGTTTACAAAGTTGTGCTTTGCGTTTCTCTTCTTTCCATGGAAACTTGATTCTGTTCCGTACAGTGCGAGATAATACTTTTCAGTTTTCCTGTATTCCTAATTGAGCGAGTGGCACACATGTGATTTAGTTTACAAAGTAGTGATTTGCATTTGTGTTTTTTCGTTGGAAACTTGTTCCTTTTAGGAACAAGTTAGGGTTAGGGGCTTAGGGTTAGGGTTAGGGTTAGGGGTTAGGGTTAGGGTTAGGGTTATATCACATTTCAGTTTTCCTGTTATAATAATTGAACGGACGACACGTATGTGAATTAGTTTACAAAGTTGTGCTTTGCGTTTCTGTTCTTTCGATGGAAACATGTTCCTGTGCTGTACAGTTCGATATATCACTTTTCAGTTTTCCTGTTATAATAATTGAATGGGCGACACATATGTGAATTAGTTCACAAAGTTGTGCATTGCGTTTTTGATGGAAACTCTTTTCCATAAATGGAAACTTGTTTCTGTGCCATAAACATGTGATTCCAGATAACACTTCTCAGTTTTTTGTTCCTTTATTGCTAATTGAGCGTTTTCCTGTATTCCTAATTGACACACATGTGATTCCATTAAAAGTAGTGCTTTGCTTTTCTGTTCTTTTGTTCAAAACTTGTTCCAATGCAGTACAGTTATAATAATTGAACAGGCAACACGAATGTGAATTATATCACTTTTGTTCAGTTTTCCTGTATTCCTAATTGAATTGAGCAAGTGACACACATGTGATTTAGTTTACAAAGTAGTGCTTTGCCTTTCTGTTCTTCTGTTGGAAACTTGATTCTGTGCTGTACAGTGTGATATATCACTTTTCAGTTTTCCTGTTATATTAATTGAACAGGCGACACGATTGTGAATTAGTTTACAAAGTTGTGCTTTCCGTTTCTGTTCTTTCGATGAAAACTTGTTTCTTTGCCATACATTTCGATTTATCGCTTTTCAGTTTCCCTGTATTTCTAATAGAGTGAGCAACACACATGTGATTCAGTTTATAAAGTACTGCTTTGTGTTTCTGTTCTTCTGTTGGAAACTTGTTTCTGTGGTGTACAGTGCGAGATAACACTTTTCAGTTTCCTGTATTCCTAATTGAGCGTGTGGCACACATGTGATTTAGTTTATAAAGTAGTGCTTTGTGTTTATGTTCTTTCGTTGGAAACTTAAACTTGGTCCCGTTAGGAACAAGTTAGGGTTAGGTTAGGTTAGGCTTAGGTTAGGGTTAGCGTTAGGTTAGGGTTAGAGGCTGAGGGTTAGGGTTAGGGTTATATCACTTTTCAGTTTTCCTGTTATAGTAATTGAACGGGCAACACGAATGTGAATTAGTTTACAAAGTTGTGCTGTGCGCTTCCTTTTTTTTTTCATGAAAACTTGTTTCTTTGCCATACATTTCGATTTATCACTTTTCAGTTTCCCTGTATTCCTAATTGAGTGAGCGACACACATGTGATTTAGTTTACGAAGTAGTGCTTTGCTTTTCTGTTCTTGTTTTGGAAACTAGTTTCTGTACTGTACAGTGCGATATATCACTTTTCAGTTTTCCTGTTATAATAATTGAACAGGCGACGTGTATGTGAATTAGTTTACAAAGTTGTGCTTTGTGTTTCTGTTCTTTCGATGGAACCTTGTTCCTGTGCTGTACAGTTTGATATATCACTTTTCAGTTTTCCTGTTATAATAATTGAATGGGCGATACATATGTGAATTAGTTTACAAAGTTGTGCTTTGCGTTTCTTTTCTTTCGATGGAAACTTGTCTCTGTGCCGTAAAGTGCGAGATAACACTTTTCAGTTTTCCTGTATTCCTAATTGAGCGAGTGACACACATGTGACTCCGTTTAAAAGTAGTGCTTTGCTTTTCTGTTCTTTCATTCAAAATTTGTTCCTGTGCTGTACAGTGCGTTATATCTCTTTTCAGTTTTCCTGTATTCCTAATTGAGAGCGTGGCACACATGTGATTTTGTTTACAAAGTCGTGCTTTGCGTTTCTGTTCTTTCGTTGGAAACAGGTTCCTGTTAGGAACAAGTTAGGGTTAGGGTTAGGGTTCTGTTTAGGGTTAGGGCTTATGGTTATGGTTATGGTTAGGGTTAGGGTTAGGGTTAGGGTTAGGGTTAGGGTTAGGATTAGGGTTATGGTTAGGGTTAGGGGCTTAGGGTTAGGGTTAGGGTTATATCACCTTTCAGTTTTCCTGTTATAATAATTGAACAGGCGACACGAATGTGAATTAGTTTACAAAGTTGTGCTTTGGGTTTCCGTTCTTTCAATGAAAACTTGTTTATTTGCCTTACATTTCGATTTATCGATTTTCAGTTTCCCTGTATTCCTAATTGAGTGAGCGACACACATGTGATTTACTTTAGAAAGTAGTGCTTTGCGTTTCTGTTCTTCTGTTGGAAACTTGATTCTGTGCTGTACAGTGTGATATATCACTTTTCAGTTTTCCTGTTATAATAATTGAACGGACGACACGTATGTGAATTAGTTTACAAAGTTGTGCTTTGCGTTTCTGTTCTTTCGATGGAAACTTGTTTCTGTGCCTTACAGTGCGAGATAACACTTTTCAGTTTTCCTGTATTCCTAATTGAGCGAGTGACACACATGTGACTCCGTTTAAAAGTAGTGCTTTGCTTTTCTGTTCTTTCATTCAAAACTTATTCCTGTGCTGTACAGTGCGTTATATCTCTTTTCAGTTTTCCTGTATTCCTAATTGAGCGAGTGGCACACATGTGATTTAGTTTACAAAGTAGTGCTTTGCTTTTCTGTTCTTTTTTTCGAAACTTGTTCCTGTGCTCTACAGTGCGTTACATCACTTTTCAGTTTTCCTGTATTCCGAATTTAGCGAGTGGCACACATGTGATTTAATTTACAAAGTAGTGCTTTGCGTTTCTGTTCTTTCGTTGGAAACTTGTTCCTGTTAGGAACAAGTTAGGGTTAGTATTATGGTTAGGGTTAGGGGCTTAGGGTTAGGGTTAGGTTTAGGGTTAGGTTTAGAGTTAGGTTTAGGGTTAGGGTTAGGGTTAGGGGCTTAGGGTTAGGGTTAGGGTTATATCACTTTTCAGTTTTCCTGTGATAATAATTGAACGAAAAACACGAATGTGAATTACTTTACAAAGTTGTTGTATGCGTTTCTGTTCTTTCGATGAAAACTTGTTTCTTTGCCCTACATTTCGATTTATCGCTTTTCAGTTTCCCTGTATTCCTAATTGAGTGAGCGACACACATGTGATTTAGTTTACAAAATAGTGCTTTGTGTTTCTGTTCTTTCATTGGAAACTTGTTCCTGTGGGTTAGGGTTAGGCTTAGGCTTAGGGTTAGGGATAGGGTTAGGAGCTTAGGTTAGGTTAGGGTTAGGGTTAGGGGCTTAGGGTTAGGGTGAGGGTTATATCTCTTTTCAATTTTTTGTTATAATAATTGAACAGGCGACACAAATGTGAATTAGTTTACAAGGTAGTGCTTTTCGATTCTGTTCTTCTGTTGGAAACTTGTTTCTGTGCTGTACAGTGTGATATATCACTTTTCAGTTTTCCTGTTATAATAATTCAACATGCGACACATATGTGAATTAGATTACAAAAAGTTGAGCTTTTATGTTTCTGTTCTTTCGATGGAAGCAGGTTCCTGTGCTGTACAGTTCGATATATCATTTTTCTGTTTTCCTGTTATAATAACTGAACGGGCGACACAAATGTGAATTAGTTTACAAAGTTGTGCTTTGCGTTTCTGTTCTTTCGATGAAAACTTGTTTCTTTGCCAAACATTTCGATGTATCGTTTTTCAGTTTTCCTGTATTCCTAACTGAGCCAGAGTCACCCATGTGATTTAGTTTACAAAGTAGTGCTTTGCTTTTCTGTTCTTCTGTTGGAAACTTGTTTCTGTGCTGTATAGTGTGATATATCACTTTTCAGTTTTCCTGTTATAATAACTGAACAGGCAACATGTATGTGAATTAGTTTACAAAGTTGTGCTTTTCGTTTCTGTTCTTTCGATGGAAGTAGGTTCCTGTGCTGTACAGTTCGATATATCACTTTTCAGTTTTCCTGTTATAATAATTGAACGGGCAACACGTATGTGAATTAGTTTACAAAGTTTTGCTTTGCGTTTCTGTTCTTTCGATGAAAACTTGTTTCTTTGCCATACGTTTCGATATATCACTTTTCAGTGAAAGACTCCTGATGTGTTTCTTCCGTCAGGGAGACTCCCTCCCAAGGATCAAGTAGACCAATTCGGATGCAAACAGCAAGAGGCTTTATTTTGATACACGGGTACCCGGGGTGACAAAGTCTCTCGGAGGACTTTGCGCACCCCCTGAGGGGAAAGCTGGGCTTTTTATAGGGTCTCAGACCAAAAGCACAGTTACAGGAGCGAGAAGTATAGTTACAGGGAGCTGATTGGTACATTTAAATGACACCACAACTTGAGTCAGAGTTTGGCAGGGACACCATGATATCAGGAACTGGGTGGTCGGAATGGTCATGATGACTCTCAATCTTGGGACCTCCACCTGTTGTTTGTCTTAGGGCTCCTATCTCAGTTGGAACAGTCTCAATATTTGTCTTAGGGCCCCTATCTTAGCCTGAACAGTCTCACAAACTTCTCATATGCGTGGTCAGCAGAAATTGAGTTTTGGCTCAACTGGGGCAGCCTGACCGCAGATATCCCCATCAGCTGGGTCTCTTCAGCTAGTTTCCTCCCTAGCTCACAGAGTTTCTCAAAACAGTGGTATCCTTCAGAGTTTCTCAAAACAGTGCTGTACAAAATGACATTAACTATTAGCTGCTTCTATCTTTTAGTGAGGCGGGGGTCTTTCATTCCCCCCTTTTTCTTCTAACTTAGAGTGGAATATTTCATTCTAGGGCCTAGGGAGAGTTAATTTCTGTCTCCTGCTGTTTAAACTGATGATACTGCTGGGTTAACACCAACGCTTGTATGACAGAGAGCCGGTCTTTCATGAACTAGATCAGCCGATTTAGGATGCAAGGCCCAAATAACAGAATCAGGGGGATTATGATTAAGGGGCCCATGAGGGAGGAGACGAGGGTGGTGAACCAGGTGGCTTTATTAAACCAACTCTCATACCAGCTTTGTCCTGACTCAAAGAACTGCTGTCTCTGTCTGAGTCTTTCTTTAAGCCAAGGAGAACTATTACAGGGTCTCTCTAGGCTTTTAGCCCAGTTGCTGCAATATTAGTGTCCATTTCAGCTAAGCAGATGCCCAAGATAAGAGCTAATGCCAGGGAGCCCCTTTTGACTCAGCGTTTCAGCCTACTAGGGGGGATTTGGGCGTAGATCCGTCTTCTGGAGCTTCTTCGAGCTGACCGTTGGACCGTAGGCATCAGGGGCTAGGGAGGCTGAAATGCCAGTCAAAGGCTGGGCAATAAGGGAGTCCCAAGCATCTGGTTCATTGATCCACCCGAAGAGGCAGGGAGCAATCATGTCAGTTTCCAGGAAGTCCAGATTTCAGCTTGCAGCCCAGAGTCAACCAGGTGAAAATCTGCTGAGACAAATTCAGACTGGAGACAGAAGTTAAAATTTGTCTATTAAATGGGAAAGATCAGGGAAAATCTCATTTGCGATCCTTTTGAGCTATGCCAGATCCAGGTCACATCCTGAAACTCATATGAAATTTTAGTACACAAAAGAGAATATACTCAGAAAAGTAGCATGTCAGCAAATTAAACATTTTGAAAGTAACAGGTAAAACTGCATCCCACTGAATGAGTATCAGTTAGCTGTTTTTTGTTTTTTTTTTTTTGTAACCTTTATACATAACCTAAGTGTGTCCACAGTAACATTTTTTTTCTGTGGGCATAGCTGTTGGTAATTTGCCACGAATGGAGCTTGGCCATTTTTATACACTCTGCATATACTTTTAGCTCTCACTTCCATGTTTATGGAAAGTTAGGCAGAAATACCTTATTGGCTTTAGTATTAAACTCTGGATGCTTGGACTTTTTTTTTTAACAAAGCAACTAGAAGGAATAGGTTTTAAGATGTTTCTGTGTCAAAATCTACCCCAAAAATGGCAGATATTAAGAATACCATACTAAAAGCTATGACTTTTGGGTCAGATACACACATTAAACAGATGTTTTTAAAATAATGAGAAGCACCTTTAAGTCTATCTCCAGAAGCCAACCAAAGGAAATTAAAATCTTAACCTGGTGACTGAATAATAAGCAGTTAATGCTCCATTAACTTATCAGAACTTTATTGATCAATGCCAAAACTCTGAACTTCTGAAATCTTATAACATAAGTACAACAGTAGCAAAGAGGGGAGAGATTTAAAGTATCTCCCATTTTACTCTGCTTTAAAATATTTTTATCTCTTGATAACTTATATACTTTTTTTAAAAAAAATTATTTAGACTCTCTAATCTTTTCCATTTATTAACCCTGAAACATTTTTTTAAACTAAATAATAACACTCTAGATTTTTACAACCTAAACCCCTATATTCTCAGACCCTACATAGGCTCCATTTATTTATCTTAAGACACAGGCAACTAACATGAGTCCTGTGAGCAAGGAAAACCTGTCTTTCTTTTAAATAAGGGATCTAGTACTCTGTGGTTCTAGCTAATGAACTGATCAATGAGCTAACAGTCAATCTAATTGTCTTTTTCCTAGCTGTAAAGCTACTGTAAGCTTAGCATAGCCGTCAAGGTGTTCAGAGACCTGAGAAGGATAAATTATACCAATCCATGTGCCAATCAAAATGACAGGGATGACTAGTTAGTCCATTACCTAGGCAGAGTCCCTGGCTCCTTTGTCTCACGGCATCCTGGACAGAGGCAGTTCTGCCAGGCACATAAGATGAGAAACTGCTGCTGTGGAAAGAGGAACAGGAGAGATTGACCTCACCTTGCCTCTCACAATGTGAGACAATGGCTCTTCAGGTGTCCCCGGCTTTGTCCACAGTTTAGGCTGGGCCCTAGCAGTGGGCCAGTTGGGGCAGTATTGCCCAGTGGTTAGCATACCACAATCCAGAGTTGCAGTCATCTGTCGTTGTCTTCTCGGAGACCTTGGGGAGCTACTGCCAGGATTTTGGGACTTTCTGTCACAATAAGCTTACATATGTTAAAATGCCATATTCATCAGATCTCTGATAAGCTTGAGGGCCAGCATATCTAAGTTACTCTTTGTTTTAGAACTATATATTTTAAGACAAATAGGCAAACTTTATAGTTACCCATCCTAGGCTTAACCTTAAAAAAAATTTGAACAAGGAGACTAGGTAAGGCTCAACTGCAGTATTTAGCATGACTTTAAATCTGCTCTTTCTGAACTAAAATCAAAGCAAATCTTTTAATCAGATACAGTTTATAGAGGGGCTAGCAAATCTTGCTGATCCTACCACTTTGTATTAAAATTGAACAGTAAAAAGCTTTGCACTTAACACTAATCAGAGGACTGAACATAACTGAGAGACCTAAACAAAATGGTGGTAAACTCATGTTTCCATCTTCTTTATCTCCGGACCATCATGGCGGCTGGCCACATGCAACCGAACTCAGCTGGAAGCCCTAAACAAACATGGCAGCAAAACTAGAGCTTTATGTGCTCTCTATCCCTGAACCATCATGGCAGCTAGCCATGTGTTAGCACAGGCTATGACTGACAATACCAAAAATAGCCATTAGGTGCTGTTGCTGATGCAGCAAACACTGTGGAGCATCCATAATCCCCCATAACCAAAAGTTCCCAGTGATCAAACAAGCTTTAGAAACAACTGCATAACAGAATAATTTTAAACTGTAAGAATTACTTTAGCCATACCAAACCTATCAGCTAGAATTTTTCCCTCATTAATTCTCTGGCTTTTTATAACACATCCACTAACCTTCTGCAACATTCCATTCCTTCAGGTTCCTAGCTTTCTTTTTCTGGCTTAACCAGACATACATACTTACTTTCTTGTTTTCCAGACAACATAAAAACTCTCATTAAAATCCTTTCCATTTTGACATAATCCTGCAGAAGCCCAGAGTCTACGTATGATTTGCTTTCTATACATTACTATAAAGAGGAGTTTTGAAACTGCCAATTTTTTTTTTTAAATAACTTTTCTGTAGCGGATAAGATGGTCACAAATCAGCTTAACAAACAAACAGCTCTCCACAAGATACGTTTTAAAAACTGCAATTTTTTCAATTAGCACAAACAATACGGCAGGGTTTTATTTAGTAAAATTAATAAAATACCCAAAATCATTGTCATACCCAAATGCCTGATAAACTTTAAACATTTTACAGCCTTAAACATTTAAACATTTTTAAAACCCGTTTTTGCAATATTAAAACAAAGTACCCCTTTTGTGAGAGAGAAGTCACAAGGCATAATCTTTAAAATCAAAACCAGATTTTAAAAAAAGAATTTATCAGTGAAAACAACCTAATTTTCAGAATCAATATCAACTTAGAATAAGACTTTCTTCTTATCCTAAAAGAAAATAAAATCATTTTGACTCAGAGATTTTGCAACCTTTTTTTTTTTTTTTTTTTTTTTTTTTTTTTTCCTGAGCCACACCATGTGGCAATTTACATTGTTGTTATTTAATTATATGCCTTTATAGACCCTACAAACACATAGACACATATACGTGTTTAAAACAAGAATTTGAATTTAACCTTAAAACATACCCAATTATTTTTTTATCATATCAACCATTTAAGACCAGTTGAAAACAATTATATAATGGCCATATATTTAAACAGACAGACTCAGCTGTAATTCTAAACATTACAGCAAGTGCATTTTTTTTCTAAATTACTGTTTGATCTGTAAGTTGCAAGCCCCCTAGGTGGGAGGAGGGAAGAGAGGAACAAGAGGGGCGTGGTGAGCTCTTGCTGCCTACTTCCCTGCTAAGCTGGCATGAAGGCAAGGGGGAGGAGTTTTTCCTCACTATCAGCAGCCAGAGCAGCTCCTATCATGGAGCAGCTACGGTGCCAATCCCCGCCTAGCCATGTCTAAGGACTTTCACCCAGCAAGCCCATGAGCCTTGCCTACTCCCTTGGCTCCCTTGTGAGCTCTACTGTAGCTTACCTCCCCCACAGGTCCTGAACCTGCTTCCTGGCTGGGCCTCTCCCCTCCCCCATGCTCTTTTGCTATAAAGTTAAACTTTTGGGAGTAGTGACAGTTTGTCCCATTTTTCTTTCAGATAGATAGGAAACACTTATTACACTTACTACAGAAATCAGACAGACAAGACGTCTCAGGAGTGTTTGTAGGGAGCTGATTTTTCTGTTCCCATGTGGTGGGAGGGAGCGATTTCTGGCTCCCGTCCGTTTGGAATCACGAGCCAATCTGGACTTTTCGGGGCTTCGCCCCTTTCCGAAGGCTACGTGCTTCATTTGGGAGACGGAGGAACCGGACCTCCAACACAGCCTCCATCTGAATTTTGGCTCTCAGTTTTGCGTCAATATCGTGCCACGTGGCTTGTGTTGTGTTTTGTCTGTCTAATTTTTGTAGTAAGTGTAATAAGTGTTTTCTATCTATCTGAAAATATGGGACAAACTATCACTACTCCCAAAAGTTTAACTTTACAGCACTTCAAGGAAGTTCGTCACATCGCTCACAACCTTTCGGTGGAGGTGTGAAAGGGAAAGTGGGACATCTTCTGTTCATCTGAGTGGCCAACCCTTGACGTGGGCTGGCCACGAGATGGCACCTTTAACCTAGAAATTATTTTACAGGTAAAGGCTAAAGTCATGGATCCTGGACCCCATGGACATCCTGACCAGGTTCCCTATATCATCACATGGGAATCTCTGGTCAAAGACCCCCCACCATGGGTGAAGCCTTTCCTCCTTTCCCTTTGCCCGAAACCCACCCCATCTGCCCCCTCCCTTCCTCCCCCGCTAGTTCCAACCCCGGTTAACTCTACACTTTACCCGGTCCTCACGAAACCAGCTCCAGAGGAGACCTCCAGACATAAGAAGACACCCCCGGTACTGCCGGCAGATGATGGCCTTCTTCTGGACCTTTTGACTGAACAGCCCCCTCCTTACAGAAACCCAGACCCCGTTCGGGAACCAGAGGGGCAGCCACCAAACGAGAACCCCAGGAAGAACTTACCTCATCCCGGTGGCGGACGATTGAGGGGGGCGCCGGGAAGCCCCTCCCGATCCCTCCTCTCAGGCCTTTCCGTTGCGGACGGGCCTGACCGCCAACTCCAATACTGGCCCTTTTCTGCGTCTGACTTATACAATTGGAAAAATAATACCCCGCTTTTTCAAAGGACCCTTCTAGGCTCACAGCACTGATCGAGTCTATTCTAGTGACCCATCAGCCCACCTGGGACGATTGCCAACAGTTGCTCCAGACACTATTGACCACCAAGGAAAAACAGCAGGTCATCCTGGAAGCACGCAAAAATGTCCCAGGAGACAATGGACAACCCACCCAACTGCCACACAGAATAGACGCCGCCTTTCCTTTGGAACGACCTATTTGGGACTTCTCTACTGAGCGCGGTAGGGAACACCTACGTCTCTATCACCAGTTGCTTATAGCGGGTCTCCGTGGGGCTGCAAGGCACCCTACTAATTTGGCTCAGGTTAAGTTAGTAACCCAGAAACCTGAGGAATCCCCCTCCGCTTTTCTAGAACAACTCAAGGAGGCATACCGTATGTACACTCCCTACAATCCAGAAGACCCAGATCAGGCAACCAACATAGCCATGTCCTTCATCTGGCAGTCTGCCCCAGATATTAGAAAGAAGTTAGAGAGGCTTGAAAACTTAAGAGAAAGTACAGTACAGGATTTATTGAAGGAGGCAGAGCGGATTTTTAATAAGAGGGAAACACAGGAAGAAAGAGATGAAAGGCTGAGAAGAGAAGCAGAGGAAAGAGAGAATGTTAGAGAACGTAAGAGGAATAGGGAATTTAGCAAGTTACTGGCCACAGTAGTGACAGGGCAGAGACAGGGTAGGCAGGGCCTGGGAGACCGCAGGGGTCCACGACTAGACAAAGATCAATGTGCCTACTGCAAGGAAAAAGGACATTGGGCCTGAGACTGCCCAAAGAACCCAAGAGGGCCACGAAAGCCTAAACCCCAGGCCACCCTGTTAAACCTGGAAGACTAGGGAGGTCGGGGTCAGGAGCCTCCCCCTGAACCCAGGATAACCCTTAATGTGGGGGCAACCCGTCACCTTCCTGGTGGACACCGGAGCCCAGCATTCGGTGCTCACCACCTCACCGACCCTTGACTGACAAATCGGCGTGGGTTCAAGGAGCCACCAGAGGAAAGAGGTACCAATGGACCACTGAAAGAAGAGTACAACATGCCACCGGTAAGGTGACTCACTCCTTTTTACATGTTCCTGATTGCCCTTATCCTCTGTTGGGAAGAGATCTATTAATGAAACTTAGGGCACAAATCCACTTTGAGGGGACTAAGGCCCATATTACTGGGCCTCAGGGACAGCCTTTTGCATGTGTTAACTATAAACCTGGAAGATGAATACCAACTTCATGAGCCTGAAAAGCCTTGGCCGCAAGAAATGACTGTCTGGCTAGAAAAGTTCCCCCTAGCTTGGGCGGAAACGGGAGGAATGGGTCTCGCAATTCACCAGCCACCCCTGGTGGTCACTCTAAAAGCGTCAGCAACTCCCGTTTCCATTAAACAATATCCAATGTCGCATGAAGCTTACCAAGGAATTAGGCCTCACATTCGGAGGCTTTTAGATCAGGGCATTTTAATACCTTGTCAATCCCCCTGGAATACGCCTCTACTTCCGGTCAAAAAGCCAGGGACAGAAGACTACCGCCCGGTACAGGACTTGAGAGAAGTCAACAAAAGGGTGGAGGATATACACCCTACAATTCCCAACCCATATAATTTGTTAACTGGGCTTCCTCCAAGGTGCACCTGGTATATGGTATTAGACCTTAAGGATGCATTCTTTTGTCTGAGACTCCACCCTCAGAGTCAGCCCATTTTTGCCTTTGAGTGGAAGGATCCAGAATTGGGAATATCGAGTCAGCTTACTTGGACCAGACTCCCACAGGGGTTCAAAAATAGCCCCACCTTATTTGATGAGGCATTGCACCGGGACCTGGTCGATTTTAGGGTTCATCACCCTGTTTTAATCTTGCTCCAATATGTGGATGACCTCCTCCTGGCTTCAGAAACTGAGGAAAAATGTAAGGAGGGAACAAAGGCCCTCTTGAGGACTTTGGAAACTCTAGGATACCAGGCCTCAGCTAAAAAGGCCCAAATATGTCAGAGGCAGGTCACGTACTTGGGCTATCAGATCAGGGATGGACAGAGATGGTTGACAAAGGCACGGAAACAGACAATTCTAAAAATTCCGGTGCCCAAAAGCCGGAGACAATTAAGAGAGTTCCTGGATACTGTGGGGTTTTGCCGCCTTTGGATCCCAGGATTCGCGGAGATGGCTGCGCCACTTTACCCACTCACCAAACAAGGGACTTTCTTTACATGGGGGGATGAGCAGCAGAGAGCCTATGCAGCTATAAAAGAGGCCCTGCTGACTTCCCCTGCGTTGGGGCTTCCAGACTTAAACAAGCCCTTTGAGCTGTTTGTGGATGAGAAACAGATATATGCTAAAGGAGTCCTGACTCAAAAACTTGGACCATGGAGGCGCCCGGTCGCCTACCTGTCCAAGAAACTAGACCCAGTGGCCTCAGGATGGCCCCCTTGTTTGAGGATGGTGGCAGCAATTGTCCTCATGATTAAAGACTCTGGCAAGCTGACTATGGGACAACCAATAACGGTTCTGGCTCCTCATGCGGTGGAAGCCCTGGTTAAACAACCTCCGGGCTGATGGCTTTCCAATGCCCGCATGACCCACTACCAGGCTCTACTGCTGGACACTGACCGAGTGAGTACATTTTGGTCCCATGGTAGCCCTTAACCCGGCAACACTGCTTCCCCTACCAGAAGGTCCAGAAACTCATGACTGTCTCCAGATACTTGCAGAAGTACATGGAACCCGGCCTGACCTGACTGACCAGCCCCTCCCTGACGCCGACTTCACCTGGTACACCGACGGGAGCAGCTTTCTGGACAACGGAGAACGGAGAGCGGGGGCCACGGTTACTACCGAAACTAAGGTAATTTGGACTAAGGCCCTACCACCTGGCACTTCGGCACAGCGGGCTGAACTCATCGCCCTAACCCAGGCTCTCCAGATGGCAGAAGGTAAGAAGCTCAACATTTATTCCGATAGCCGCTATGCCTTTGCCACTGCTCACATCCATGGGGAGATATATATGAGAAGAGGGTTGCTTACCTCTGAAGGAAAACAAATCAAAAATAAAACTGAAATATTGGCCCTACTTGAAGCGTTGTTTTTGCCCTCAAAATTGAGCATCATCCATTGCCCCAGCCACCAAAAGGGAGACAGCCCAGAAGCTAGAGGCAACCGCTTGGTGGACGTAACTGCCCGGGAAGTGGCAATGCGAAGGAACTCAGACGTCTCCCAGCTTCTGGCTATAAAGCTGGCCGAGGCAGAGTTTTCTCCCCTTCAAAAACCCCCCTTCCATTATAGTGAGGAAGACCAAATTCTCCTAAGAAAAATGGGGGCTACTTACTGTCCTGAGTGGGGGTTTTGGACTTTTAAAGGAAAGCCTGTGTGGCCATTACAACAGACTCGAGACCTGATTAAGTACCTCCACCAATTGACCCACCTTAGTTCCAGAAAAATGAAAACCCTCCTAGAAAGGGAAGAAAGCTCCCACTATTTGCTGGAAAGAGACAAGATTCTACAACAAGTGACTGAAAAGTGCACGGCGTGCGCCCGCGTAAATGCAAGCCGTAACAAGATAGGTTCAGGGACCAGGGTCCGAGGACAACGCCCTGGTACACATTGGGAAATTGACTTCACTGAGGCAAAACCTGGACTCTATGGATACCGGTTCTTACTGGTATTTGTGGACACTTTCTCTGGATGGGTAGAGGCCTACCCTACCAAACATGAAACTGCCAGAGTCGTCACCAAAAAGCTTTTAGAATAAATTTTCCCCAGGTATGGTATGCCACAGGCACTGGGCTCCGACAATGGCCCTGCTTTCGTCTCCCAGGTAAGTCAGTCGGTGGCCACATTACTGGGGATTGATTGGAAATTACACTGTGCATACCGCCCCCAGAGTTCAGGACAGGTAGAGTGTATGAATAGAACTATTAAGGAGACTTTAACCAAATTGACGCTTGCAACTGGCACTAGAGACTGGGTGACCCTCCTTCCTCTAGCATTGTATCGGGCCTGAAATACACCGGGCCCTCATGGACTCACTCCTTTCGAAATCCTTTATGGTGCCCCACCACCAGCTGCCCATTTCTTTGACTCTGACATAGCCTCTTTTGCTGATACGCCTTCTCTCCAAGCTCATTTGCAGGCTCTGCAAATCGTACAACGGGAGGTCTGGAAACCACTGGCAGCTGTGTACTGAGGACAGCTAAATCATCCTGCGGTACCACACCGGTTCCAGGTCGGGGACGTGGTCTGGGTACGACGACATCAGATCAGGAACCTGGAACCACGCTGGAAGGGACCCTACACCGTACTGCTGACGACACCCACAGCCCTTAAGGTAGACTGTATCGCAGCGTGAGTACACGCCTCCCACGTCAAAGCAGCCCATCGCGACACAGAAAGAGATCAGACTCCAGCCTCGTCATGGAAACTTCATCGCACCCGGAACCCACTAAAGATAAGACTCACCCGAGTTTGATACTCTTTCTCCTCCTGTTTCCTCTGTCACACTCCAGTCCCCACATTCCTGTAAACTCGACTTGGGTCCTGCTAGATGAATTCGGTGTCCCTCTTAACAAAACTTCCAAGATGGCTCCACCGTATACCTGGTTCCCTGAACTAAGTTTCGATTTAGCTAAGGCCATGCCATCACATTCCAGGGCCAGACACATGACTGAAAACCACAAAGTACACTTCTATATGTGCCCCTCCCCTTCTGACTCTCCTTGGCAACGGGAACATTGTGGGACCAGGACTGACCTCTATTGTGCAGAATGGGGATGTGAGGAGTTCGCCACTGACTGGAAGCCTACCTCAACCGGGCTTATCCAGCTTACTAGAGACCCCAAGTTTGACAACTGTTTATGGGCAATCAATACAGATGACCCCCGTCCTGTTCCCAAACCCTGTAATCAGCTTATTCTTACCTTTACCGACAAAGGAAAAAAATATAAAGAGGGATGGTTATGTGAAAGAGAAGTCGGGTTGGGTCTCTGGACAATTGGAAACCAGGGAGGAATAATACGCCTCCAGCTGGTTCTCAATAGGCCAAAGGTAACCGTCGGGCCTAACTCAGTATTACCAAACCTGAGGGCCCCCTCCTCCCAACCTAAAAAATTACCCATTCCGCCTGCGGCCATGCTCTCTACCAGAACTCTGAGTCCAGCCAGTCTAGGTATCCCCACACCACGACTTTTCCAACTGAGTACAGGTGATAGGCTGCTTGGTCTAATACAGGGAGCCTTCCAGACACTTAACTACACTAATCCCAGCAGAACCCAAGAATGCTGGCTGTGCCTGGTCTCCACTCCCCCTTATTACGAAGGGGTTGCAATAACGGGGGACTTTATAAACTATACCACACCCCCACCATACTGTACTCCGACCTCCCAGCATAAGCTGACGCTATCTGACATGTCTGGCCGAGGAACCTGTATCGGGTCAGTCCCCGAAACTCACCGAAAACTCTGCAACTCAACCTCCAGGATCCACCCGGGCTCCTACTACCTAACGGGCCCCAATGGGACCTATTGGGCTTGCAGCTCCGGCTTAGCACCCTGTGTATCTGCATTAATTCTCAACCAAAATTCTGACTTTTGTGTCCTCATTGAGCTCTGGCCCAAAGTTGTCTATCATGAATCAGAATACGTTTACAAATATTTTGAGGGGATCACCTGGTACTCTAGGGAGCCTGTATCTTGAACCTTGGCCTTGATACTAGGGGGACTCACAGTTGGGGGAATTGCAGCCGGAGTAGGGACTGGTTCTACTGCTCTGGTAGAAACCACTCAATTCAGACAGCTACAACAGGCCATGCATACCGACTTGCAGGCATTGGAAGAATCAATAAGTGCTCTAGAAAAATCCCTAACCTCTCTGTCAGAAGTGGTCTTACAGAACCGAAGGGGGCTGGACATCCTTTTCGTACAAGAAGGGGGATTGTGTGCAGCCTTAAAAGAAGAATGCTGCTTTTATGCCGACCATACTGGCTTAGTTAGAGATAATATGGCCAAGCTTAGGGAGAGACTTAGCCAGAGAGAAAAACTCTTCAAGGAGGGACAAAACTGGTACGAGAGCTGGTTCAATAAAGCCCCCTGGTTCACCACTCTCGTCTCCTCCCTCATGGGCCCTCTAATTGTGATCCTCTTGATTCTGTCCTTCGGGCCTTGTATCCTAAACCGACTGATCCAGTTTATGAAAGACCGGCTCTCTGTCATACAGGCGTTGGTGTAAACCCAGCAGTATCATCAGTTCAGACAGTAGGGGACAAAAACTGACTCTCCCTAGGCCCTAGAATGGAAGATTCCATTCTAAGTTAGAAGAAAAATGGGGGAATGAAAGACACCCCCCCCGCCTCACCTTAAGTTAAACATAGCTAACGCCATTTTGTGATACACCCCTGTTTTGAGAAACTCTGTAGGCTAGGTGGGGAACTGGAAAAATTACTGAGAAACCCGGCTGTGCCGCCCCCTCGGGATATCTGCGGTCAGGCTGCCCCAGTTGAGCTAAGAAACAACTTGTGTTAACCCCCCACATCTGTGGAACTGTTCCAGCTGAGATAGGAGATCTGAGAAAAACAACAGGTGGCGCAAGTTAAGGGGGTCATCATGACCGTTCCGACCATCCAGTTCCTGGTATCTTGGTGTCTCTGCCAAACTCTGACGCAAATTGTGGTCTCATTTAAATGTACCAATCAGCTCCCTGTAACCATGCTTTTCGCTTCTGTAACCGCGCTTCTGCTCTGCAACCCTATAAAAACCCCAGCTTTACACCCAGAGGGGGCACAAGTCCTCCGATAGGCTTGGTCGCCCCGGGTACCCGTGTATCGAAATAAACCTCTTACTGCTTGCATCCGAAGGCTGGTCTCGTTGTACCTTGGGAAGCGGGGTCTCCCCATCTAGAGAGGCTCTAGCGGGAGTCTTTCATTCCTAATTGACTGAGCGACACACATGTGATTACATTTAAAAGTAGTGCTTTGCTTTTCTGTTCTTTCGTGTGAAACATTTTCGTGTGCTGTACAGTTCATTATATCACTTTTCAGTTTTCCTTTATTCCTAATTGAGCGAGTGGCACACATGTGATTTAGTTAACAAAGTAGTGCTTTGCGTTTATGTTCTTTCATTGGAAATTTGTTCCTGTTTGGAACAAGTTAGGGTTAGAGTTAGGGTTAGGGTTATATCACTCTTCAATTTTCCTGTTATTATAATTGAACAGGTGACACGAATGTGAATTAGTTTACAAAGTTGAGCTTTGTGTTTCTCTTCTTTCGATGGAAACTTGTTCCTTTACTATACAGTTCGATATATCACTTCTCAGTTTTCCTGTCATAATAATTGAACAGGCGACACAAATGTGAATTAGTTTACAAAGTTGTGCTTTGCCTTTCTGTTCTTTCGATGAAAACTTGTTTCTTTGCCGTACATTTCAGTATATCGCTTTTCAGTTTTTCTGTATTCCTAATTGAGCGAGTGCACACATGTGATTTAGTTTACAAAGTAGTGATTTGCGTTTTTGTTCTTTCATTGGAAACTGTTTCCTGTTAGGAACAAGTTAGTGTTAGGGTTAGGTTTAGGGTTAGGGTTGGGTTAGGGTTAGGGTAGGGTAGAGTTAGGGTTAGGGTTAGGGGTTAGGGTTAGGGTTAAGGTTAGGGTTAGGTTTAGGGTTAGGGTTAGGGTTAGGGTTAGGGTTAGGGTTAGGGTTAGGGTTAGGTTTAGGGTAGGGTTAGGGTTAGGGTTTGGGTTAGGGTTAGGGTTAGCGGTTAGGGTTAGGGTTAGGGTTAGGGGTAGGGTTAGGGTTATATCACATTTCAGTTTTCCTTTTATAATATTTGAACAGGCTACACGAATGTGAATTTGTTTACAAAGTTGTGCTTTGTGTTTCTGTTCTTTCGTTGAAAACTTGTTTCTTTGCAGTACATTTCGATATATCGCTTTTCAGTTTTCCTGAATTCCTAATTGAGCAAGCGACACACATGTGATTTAGTTTACAAAGTAGTGCTTTGCGTTTCTGTTCTTCTGTTGGATACTTGTTTCCACATGATAATCTCCCTAGATGCTGAAAAAGCCTTTGACAAAATTCAACATCCATTCATGTTCAAAGTATTGGAGAGATCAGGGATACAAGGCACATATCTAAACATAGTAAAGGTGATATACAGCAAGCCTATAGCCAACATCAAACTGAACGGAGAGAAACTTAAAGCAATCCCACTGAAATCAGGGACAAGACAAGGCTGCCCACTCTCTGCATATCTCTTCAACATAGTGCTGGAAGTCCTTGCTAGAACAATAAGGCAGTTGAAGGAGATCAAGGGGATGCAAATTGGAAAGGAAGAAGTCAAATTACCTGTATTCTTAATTGAGCGAGCGACACACATGTGATTTAGTTTACAAAGTAGTGCTTTGCGTTTCTGTTCTTCTGTTGGAAACTTGTTTCTGTGCTGTACAGTGTGATATATCACATTTCACTTTTCCTGTTATAATAATTGAACGGGCGACATGGATGTGAATTAGTTTACAAAGTTGTGCTTTGTGTTTCTGTTCTTCGATGGAAACGTGTAACTCTGCTGTACAGTTCGATATATGACTTTTCAGTTTTCCTGTTATAATAATTGAACAGGCGACACGTTTGTGAATTAGTTTACAAAGTTGTACTTTGCGTTTCTGTTCTTTCCATGGAAACTTGTTCCTGTGTTGTACAGTGCGATATATCACTTTTCAGTTATCCTATATTCCTAATTGAGCGAGTGGCACACATGTAATTTAATTTAAAAAGTAGTGCTTTGCGTTTGTGTTCTGTCGTTGGAAACTTGTTCCTGTTAGTAACAAGGTAGCTTTAGAGTTAGGGTTACTGTTAGCGTTAGAATAGGGGTTAGGGTTAGGGTTAGGGTTAGGGTTAGGGGTTAGGGTTAGGGTTAGGGTTAGTGTTAGGGTAAGGGGTTAGTGTTAGGGGTAGGGTTAGGGTTAGTGTTAGGGTAAGTGGTTAGGGTTAGGTTTAGGGTTAGGGTTAGGGGTTAGGGTTAGGGTTAGGGTTAGGGGTTAGGGTTAGGGTTATGGTTAGGGTTAGGGGTATATCACTTTTCAGTTTTCCTGTTATACTAATTGAACAGGCGACACGTATGTGAATTAGTTTACAAAGTTGTGCTTTGCGTTTCTGTTCTTTCGATGGAAACATGTTCCTGTGCTGTACAGTGCGATATATCACTTTTCAGTTATCCTATATTCCTAATTGAGCAAGTGACACATATGTAATTTAATTTACAAAGTAGTGCTTTGCGTTTATGTTCTGTCGTTGGAAACTTGTTCCTGTTAGTAACAAGGTAGCTTTAGGGTTAGGGTTACTGTTAGCGTTAGGGTAGGGGGAAGGGTTAGGGTTAGGGTTAGGGTTAGGGGTTAGGGTTAGGGTTGGGGTTAGTGTTAGGGTAAGGGGTTAGTGTTAGGGGTAGGGTTAGGGTTAGTGTTAGGGTAAGTGGTTAGGGTTAGGTTTAGGGTTAGGGTTAGGGGTTAGGGTTATGGTTAGGGTTAGGGGTTAGGGTTAGCGTTATGGTTAGGGTTAGGGTATATCACTTTTCAGTTTTCCTGTTATACTAATTGAACAGGCGACACGTATGTGAATTAGTTTACAAAGTTGTGCTTTGCGTTTTTGTTCTTTCGATGTAAACTTGTTTCTTGCAGTACAGTGCGAGATAACACTTTTCAGTTTTCCTGTATTCCTAATGGAGCAAGCGACACAAATGTGATTCCGTTTAAATGTAGTGCTTTGCTTTTCTGTTCTTTCGATCTAAACTTTTTTCTGTGCTCTACAGTATAATATATCACTTTTCCGTTTTCCTGTTATAATAATTGAACAGGCGACACGTATGTGAATTAGTTTACAAAGTTGTGCTTTGTTATTCTGTTCTTTCAATCAAAACTTGTTTCTTTGCCATACAGTTCGATATATCACTTTTCAGTTTTGCTGTATTCGTAATTGAGTGAGCAACACACATATGATTTAGTTTACAAAGTAGTGTTTTGCTTTTCTCTTCTTTCGTTCGAAACTTGTTCCTGTGCTGTACAGTGTGATATATCACTTTTCATTTTCCTGTTATAATAATTGAAGGGGCGACAGGTATGAAAATTAGTTTACAACGTGGTGCTTTGTGTTTCTGTTCTTTCGATGGAAACTTGTTTCTGTGCAGTACAGTCAAATTAGATAACGCTTTTCAGTTTTCTTGTATTCCTAATGGAGCAAGGGAAACACATATGATTCCATTTAAAAGTAGTGCTTTGCTTTTCTGTTCTTTCCTTGGAAACTTGTTCCTGTGCTGTATGGTGCGATATATCACTTTTCAATTTTCCTGTATTCCTAATTGAGCGAGCGACACACATGTGAATTAGTTTACAAAGTAGTGCTATGCTCTTCTGTTTTTTCGTTGTAACCTTCTTCCTGTGGTGTACAGTGCATTATATCACTTTTCAGTTTTCCTGTTATAATAATTGAACAGGCGACACGTATGTGAATTAGTTTACAAAGTTGTGCTTTGCTTTTCTGTTCTTTCGTTGGAAACTTGTGCCTGTGCTGTACAGTGCGATATATTACTTTTCAGTTTTCCTGTATTCCTAATTGAATGAGTGACACACATGTGATATAGTTTACAATGTAGTTCTTTGCATTTATGTTCTTTTTCGTTGAAACTTTTTCCTGTTAGGAACAAGTTAGGCTTAGGGTTAGGTTTAGGGTTAAGGGTTAATGTTAGGGTAGGGTTAAGGTTTGGGTTAGGGTTAAGGTTAGTTTTTAGGGTTAGGCTTAGTGTTAGGGTTAGGTGTTAGGGTTAGTGTTAGGGTTAGGGTTAGGGTTATATCTCTTTTCAGTTTTACTGTTATAATAATTGAACAGGCAACACGTATGTGAATTAGTTTACAATGTTGTGCTTTGCCTTTTTGTTCTTTCAATGGAAACCTGTTTCTGTGCAGTACAGTGTGAGATAACACTTTTCAGTTTTCCTTTATTCCTAAAGGAGCAATCGACACACATGTGATTCCGTTTAAAAGTAGTGCTTTGCTTTTCTGTTCTTTCTTTGGAAAATTGTTCCTGTGCTGCACAGTGCGATATATCACTTTTCAGTTTTCCTGTATTTCTGATTGAGCGAGCGACACACATGTGACTTAGTTTACAAAGTAGTGCTTTGCGTTTATTTTCTTTCGTTGGAAACTTGTTCCTGTTAGGAACAACTTAGCGTTAGTGTTAGAGTTAGGGTTAGGGTTACCGTTAGGGATAGTGGTTAGGATTAGTGTTAGGTTTAGGGTTAGGGGGTTAGGGTTAGGATTATGGTTATTGTTATGGTTAGGGTTATATCACTTTTTGGTTTTCTTGTTATAATAATTGAACAGGCGATACATATGTGAATTACTTTACAAAGTTGTGCTTTGCCTTTCTGTTCTTTCAATGGAAACTTGTTTCTGTGCCATACAGTGAGAGATGACACTTTTCAGTTTTCCTGTATTCCTAATTGAGCAAGCGACACACATGTGATTCCGTTTAAAAGTACTGCTTTGCTTTTCTGTTCTTTCCTTGGAAACTTGTTTCTGTGCTGTATGGTGCCATATATCACTTTTGAGTTTTCCTGTATTCCTATTTTTGAGCGACACAAATGTGAGTTAGTTTACAAAAGAGTGCTTTGCTTTTCTGTTCTGTCGTTCGAAACTTGTTCCTGTACTGTACAATTCGATATATCACTTTTCAGTTTTCCTGAATTCCTAATTTGTGAGCGACACACATGTGATTTAGTTTAAAAGTATTGCTTTGTGTTTCTCTTCTTCTGTTGGAAACTTGTTTCTGTGCTGTACAGTGTGATATATCACTTTTCACTTTTCTTTTTATAATAATTGAACGGGCGACATGGATGTGAATTAGTTTACAAAGTTGTGCTTTGTGTTTCTGTTCTTCGTTGGAAACTTGTACCTCTGCTGTACAGTTCGTTATATGACTTTTCAGTTTTCCTGTTATAATAATTGAACAGGCGACACGTTTTTGAATTAGTTTACAAAGTTGTACTTTGCGTTTCTGTTCTTTCGATGGAAACTTGTTCCTGTGCTGTACAGTGCGATATATCACTTTTCAGTTATCCTATATTCCTAATTGAGCGAGTGGCACACATGTAATTTAATTTAAAAAGTAGTGCTTTGCATTTATGTTCTGTCGTTGGAAACTTGTTCCTGTTAGTAATAAGGTAGCTTTAGGGTTAGGGATACTGTTAGCGTTAGGGTAGGGAAGGGTTAGGGTTAGGGTTAGGGTTAGGGTTTGGGGTTAGGGTTAGGGTTAGGGTTAGTGTTAGGGTAAGGGGTTAGTGTTAGGGGTAGGGTTAGGGTTAGTGTTAGGGTAAGTGGTTAGGGTTAGGTTTAGGGTTAGGGTTAGGGGTTAGGGTTAGGGTTAGGGTTAGGGGTTAGGGTTAGGGTTATGGTTAGGGTTAGGGTATATCACTTTTCAGTTTTCCTGTTATACTAATTGAACAGGCGACACGTATGTGAATTAGTTTACAAAGTTGTGCTTTGCGTTTTTGTTCTTTCGATGTAAACTTGTTTCTGTGCAGTACAGTCTTGAGATAACACTTTTTAGTTTTCCTGTATTCCTAATGGAGCAAGCGACACAAAAAAGTGATTCCGTTTAAATGTAGTGCTTTGCTTTTCTGTTCTTTCGATCTAAACTTATTTCTGTGCTCTACAGTATAATATATCACTTTTCCGTTTTCCTGTTATAATAATTGAATGGGCGACATGTATGTGAATTAGTTTACAAAGTTGTGCTTTGCGTTTCTGTTCTTTCGATGGAAACTTGTTTCTGTGCAGTACAGTGCGAGATAACACTTTTCAGTTTTCCTGTATTCCTAATGGAGCAAGCGACACAAATGTGATTCCGTTTAAATGTAGTGCTTTGCTTTTCTGTTCTTTCGGTGGAAACTTGTTCCTGTGCCGTCCAGTGCATTATATCACTTTTCAGTTTTCCTGTAATAATAATTGAACGGGCAACACGTATGTGAATTAGTTTACAAAGTTGTGCTTTGTGTTTCTGTTCTTTCAATGAAAACTTGTTTCTTTGCCATACAGTTCGATATATCACTTTTCAGTTTTGCTGTATTCGTAATTGAGCGAGCAACACACATATGATTTAGTTTACAAAGTAGTGTTTTGCTTTTCTCTTCTTTCGTTCGAAACTTGTTCCTGTGCTGTACAGTGCGATATATCACTTTTCATTTTCCTGTTGTAATAATTGAAGGGGCGACACACATGAAAATTAGTTTACAACGTGGTGCTTTGTGTTTCTGTTCTTTCGATGGAAACTTGTTTCTGTGCAGTACAGTCCATTTAGATAACGCTTTTCAGTTTTCTTGTATTCCTAATGGAGCAAGGGAAACACATATGATTCCATTTAAAAGTAGTGCTTTTGCTTTGCTTTTCTGTTCTTTCCTTGGAAAATTGTTCCTGTGCTGTATGGTGCGATATATCACTTTTCAGTTTTCCTGTATTCCTAATTGAACAGGCACTTTCAGTTTTCATGTGAATTAGTTTACAAAGTTGTGCTTTGCTTTTCTGTTCTTTTGATGGAAACTTGTTTCTGTGCTGTACAGTGCGATATAACACTTTTCAGTTTTCCTGTATTCCTAATTGAATGAGTGACACACATGTGATTTAGTTTAAATGTAGTTCTTGCATTTTCTGTTCTTTCATTTAAAATTTTTTCCTGTTAGGAACAGTGTTATATTAGGGTTAGGTTTAGGTTATTCCTTAATGTTAGGTAGGGTTAACATGTGACTTAGGCTACAAAATAGTTTTTTGGTTTAGGTTCTTCTTATTAGGTGTTGTTTAGTGTTAGGTTAGGTTGATTATATCTCTTTTCAGTTTTACTGTTATAATAATTGAACAGGCAACACGTGTGAATTAGTTTACAATGTTGTGCTTTGCCTTTTGTTCTTCTGTTGGAAACCTGTTTCTGTGCAGTACAGTGTGAGATAACACTTTTCAGTTTTCCTTTATTCCTAAAGGAGCAATCGACACACATGTGATTCCGCTTTAAAAGTAGTGCTTGCTTTTCTGTTCTTTCTTTGGAAAATTGTTCCTGTGCTGCACAGTGCGATATATCACTTTTCAGTTTTCCTGTATTTCTGATTGAGCGAGCGACACACATGTGACTTAGTTTACAAAGTAGTGCTTTTTATGCTTATTTTCTTCGTTGGAAACTTGTTCCTGTTAGGAACAACTTAGCTTTAGTGTTAGAGTTAGGTTAGGGTACCGTTAGGGATAGTGGTTAGGATTAGTGTTAGGTTTAGGTTAGGGGGTTAGGTTAGGATTATGGTTATTGTTATGGTTAGGGTTATATCACTTTTTGGTTTTCCTGTTATAATAATTGAACAGGCGATACATATGTGAATTACTTTACAAAGTTGTGCTTTGCCTTTCTGTTCTTTCAATGGAAACTTGTTTATGTGCCATACAGTGAGAGATGACACTTTCAGTTTTCCTGTATTCCTAATTTAGCGAGTGACACACATGTGACTTAGTTTATAAAGTAGTGCTTTGCTTATATTCTTTTGTTGGAAACTTGTTCCTGTTAGGAAAATATTTAGCATTAGGGTTAGGTTAGTGGTTAGGATTAGGTTAGGTTAGGGTTAGGGGTTAGGTTATGGTTAGGTTATATTACTTTTCAGTTTTCCTGTTATAATAATTGAACGGACGACACGTATGTGAATTAGTTTACAAAGTTGTGCTTTATGCTTCTGTTCTTTCAATAGAAACTTGTTTCTGTGCCATACAGTGAGAGATGACACTTTTCAGTTTTCCTGTATTCCCTAATTGAGCAAGCGACACACATGTGATTCCGCTTAAAAGTACTGCTTTGCTTTTCTGTTCTTTCCTTGAAACTTGTTTCTGTGCTGTATGGTGCCATATATCACTTTTTGAGTTTTCCTGTATTCCTATTTTTGAGCGACACAAATGTGAGTTAGTTTACAAAAGAGTGCTTTGCTTTTCTGTTCTGTCGCTCAAACTTGTTCCTGTACTGTACAATGCCGATATATCACTTTTCAGTTTTCCTGAATTCCTAATTTGTGAGCGACACACATGTGATTTAGTTTAAAAGTATTGCTTTGTGTTTCTGTTCTTCTGTTGGAAACTTGTTTCTGTGCTGTACAGTGTGATATATCACTTTTCACTTTTCTTTTATAATAATTGAACGGGCGACATGGATGTGAATTAGTTTACAAAGTTGTGCTTTGTGTTTCTGTTCTTCGTTGGAAACTTGTACCTCTGCTGTACAGTTCGATATATGACTTTTCAGTTTTCCTGTTATAATAATTGAACAGGCTTACACGCTTTTGAATTAGTTTACAAAGTTGTACTTTGCGCTTCTGTTCTTTCGATGGAAACTTGTTCCTGTGCTGTACAGTGCGTGATATATCACTTTTCAGTTATCCTATATTCCTAATTGAGCGAAGTGGCACACATGTAATTTAATTTAAAAAGTAGTGCTTTGCATTTATGTTCTGTCGTTGGAAACTTGTTCCTGTTAGTAACAAGGTAGCTTTAGGTTAGGATTACTGTTAGCAGGTAGGGTAGGGAAGGTTAGGTTAGGCTTAGGCCTGGGGGTTAGGTTAGGTTAGGTTAGTGTTAGGTAAGGGGTTAGTGTTAGGTAGGGTTAGGTTAGTGTTAGGCAAGTGGTTAGGTTAGGTTTAGGTTAGGTTAGGTTAGGTTAGAGGTTAGGGTTAGGGTTAGGCTTAGGCTTATGGTTAGGTTAGGGTATATCACTTTCAGTTTTCCTGTTATACTAATTGAACAGGCGACACGATGTGAATTAGTTTACAAAGTTGTGCTTTGCGCTTTTGTTCTTTCGATGTAAACTTGTTTCTGTGCAGTACAGTGAGATAACACTTTTTAGTTTTCCTGTATTCCTAATGGAGCAAGCTTGACAAAAGTGATTCCGCTTAAATGTAGTGCTTTTTGCTTTTCTGTTCTTTCGATCTAAACTTATTTCTGTGCTCTACAGTATAATATATCACTTTTCCGCTTTCCTGTTATAATAATTGAATGGGCGACATGTATGTGAATTAGTTTACAAAGTTGTGCTTTATGCTTGTTCTTTCGATGGAAACTTGTTTCTGTGCAGTACAGTGCGAGATAACACTTTTCAGTTTTCCTGTATTCCTAATGGAGCAAGCGACACAAATGTGATTCCGCTTAAATGTAGTGCTTTGCTTTTCTGTTCTTTCGTGGAAACTTGTTCCTGTGCCGCCCAGTGCATTATATCACTTTTCAGTTTTCCTGTAATAATAATTGAACGGGCAACACGTATGTGAATTAGTTTACAAAGTTGTGCTTTGTGTTTCTGTTCTTTCAATGAAAACTTGTTTCTTTGCCATACAGTTCGATATATCACTTTTCAGTTTTGCTGTATTCAGAATTGAGCGAGCAACACACATATGATTTAGTTTACAAAGTAGTGTTTTGCTTTTCTCTTCTTTCGCTTGAAACTTGTTCCTGTGCTGTACAGTGCGATATATCACTTTTCATTTTCCTGTTGTAATAATTGAAGGGGCTTACACGTGATGAAAATTAGTTTACAACGTGGTGCTTTGTGTTTCTGTTCTTTCGATGGAAACTTGTTTCTGTGCAGTACAGTGCGAGATAACGCTTTTCAGTTTTCTTGTATTCCTAATGGAGCAAGGGAAACACATATGATTCCATTTAAAAGTAGTGCTTTGCTTTTCTGTTCTTTCCTTGGAAAATTGTTCCTGTGCTGTATGGTGCGATATATCACTTTTCAGTTTTCCTGTATTCCTAATTGAGCGAGCGACACACATGTGAATTAGTTTACAAAGTTGTGCTTTGCGTTTCTGTTCTTTTGATGGAAACTTGTTTCTGTGCCATACATTGCGAGATAACACTTTTCAGTTTTCCTGTTATAATAATTGATCAGGACACACATGTGATTTCATTTAAATGTAGTGCTTTGCTTTTCTGTTCTTTCATTTAGAATTTTTTCCTGTGCTGTACAGTGCGTTATATCACTTTTCAGTTTTCCTGTATTCCTAATTGAGCGAGTGACACACATGTGACTTAGTTTACAAAATAGTGCTTTGCATTTATGTTCTTCTGTTGGAAACTTGTTTCTGTGCTGTACAGTGTGATATATCACTTTCAGTTTTCCTGTATTCCTAATTGAGCGAGCTACACACATGTGATTTAGTTTACAAAATATTGCTTTGCTTCTGTTCTTCTGTTGGAAACCTGTTTCTGTGCTGTACAGTGTGATATATCACTGTTTAGTTTTCCTGTTAAAATAACTGAAAGGGCAACACGTATGTGCATTAGTTTACAAAGTTGTGCTTTGCGTTTCTGTTCTTTCTTTATTTTTTTTTTTTTTTTTTAACCATGTTTATAACAGCTTTATTTGTAATAGCCAGAACCTGAAACAACCCAGATGTCCATCATCGTAGGAGTGGGGTATAGAAATTGTGTTATTTTTATACAATGGAATACTACTCAGCAATCAAAAAAGGTGGAAATCATGAAATTTGCAGGCAAATGGTGGGATCTAGAAAAGATCATTTTGAGGGAAATAACTCATATTTTTTAATGTTTCATATTTTTAAAAATTAATCTACCTTATGCAGTCACTGGCTACAACCATTCAATACTTTTGAGATGTGTTCTCATTTTAACATTTCATTCTCTAATTTATCCCTTAAATGAATCCAATTTACAAGTCAGATTGAAAACAATTTTCCCAAGCCTGCCTCTATTATTCTTATCTCATTATCGCATCCTATTTTACATGCTGTCACTACAATTTTCGCAAAAAGCCTAACTCTGTCATGTTAATATTTATTAATACATGCAGATCATCATGAAAATCTGAGTAGGTGAAATACATATTTTCATATTCCACTAATAATATTATTTTACTTCATATATATTTACTGAAATATAGATACACATGTTTGCATTATATATTATATATATATATATATATATATATATATATATATATTGTCACAATGCCATGTAATTATGAGTACACTGGGCAGTGTTCTAAAGTACTCAAATTTTAAGTTCTGAAACTAAGTTGGATAAAACTTTACCATTCTGTGTAACAACTTCAAGTATGAAATTATAGTATTGAGTATCCATGGCTCACTGTAAGAGGGTCAGAGCATAGTAGTATTATCTTTGTGTTTGATATCAACATCCAAAAATGGAAAGCTATGCTTGATTGGTTGTGTTTCTATTCATTCACTTAACTCACATTTATTAAAATTTGACAATGAATAATGTCAATATTTTAACCTTACTAAGTAAAATATTTTTAAAATCTTCTGGAACTTATTAGAAGATCATAATATGCTACATAGAAAATTTTAGATGACAATGTGGGTTTTGCATTTTAGTCTGTTATATGATGGTTTCTATTTATTGAATTATATACATTGAATTATCCCTAAATTTCTCAGATGAAGCCTAGTTGATCATGATGGTTGATGTTTTTGATGTGTTTCTGGATTTTTTTTTTATATTTTATCTTTTTTTTTTTCAATGCAGTTTATTCAGGAACCTTGAACAATCCTCAGACCCTGGGGAAAGCCAGCCCACTTTAAATAGCCTCTGGGTAGTGAACCTCAGCATGCCACGTGGGCAATGCAGATAGGTCCACATACATGGAAGCAAGCCAGATCCTCAGCCTTAGCCAAATGTGGAGTTGTTTGTGACAGAGAGCACTCACCATCGGGAAGGTGGAAGGCGGATACCAGCTCCATCTTTCAGGCACAGTATTACGCAGCTCTCTACAGTGCCCCCTTTTTGTTTTGGATGCATCAGGCAAGAGTAGAGGTCTGATCTCTGATATTAGAAATAAATTGGGACTTTGTACCGATGTTCATTTAGGTGTCATCCACCCAAGAGCATCAGACCCGTCCGATACCTTTTTCTCAGAGGCGGGACCTGGGGCATCAACCTGCATGCATTCAGACATGCTCTTCTCTGGGTCCAAGGCTGCTGACCCTGAGTGCAGTGCTTAGCCTTGCATCCTGAGCGTAACATTTTGGCTTTTTATGGTAGCAAACCATGCTTGGGTAGACTGTCATGCTTCAATGGCTATAAAGGCCTGAATGGTCATGGCTGCATTACGCTGTTGTGAGACTCTAATCTTGCATATATACCACAGGCAAACCAAGGTGACCAACACCAGAAGGCCTGATAACGCCTCCCATGCCAGCCCATTCCTTCAGATGATTCATGGCTGCAGCAATCCATGATGATAATCCTGTGGCTAGTCCTGCATCCCACTCTGGTAGAATTTACCATGACAATGGCCACTCTCAGCTGGTCCATCATAGTATCGAATTCTCCAGTCCAATTACCTAAAATATAGCTTGACGATTGTTTAGACAGATTTGCAGCACAGGGAAAATTCTCATGTTGTATGCTAGTGACACAAAGTCCAGCATAATTTCATTGACAGGCACGTTGAGCGATTTGCCATAGGGTATCAATTTGCTCCTGCACGAGGTCAAACCTCTGATTGAACACCATCAAACCTCCTTTTAGTTGAGCATTAATTCCTTTTGTACATCTAAGGCATGAGCTACCTTGGCCTAAAAGGTTATTCAGTGTCTGAGCAGTCTGCCCAGTATGACTCATGGCTAATGCCGTGGTGGTAGCTCCAACAGCCGCCAATGAGATGGCAGTAACAATGGCAGCTGTAATTCCAAGATCCCTTTTCTGTCTGAAGAGAGTCATAGCGTGAGGGCATCAATGGGCACAGGCACCAAGCGAGGCATGTGAGTAACCAGCTAGTAAATTTACTAGCATTACAGCATTGGGCAAAAAGCAAGTATCATTACTACAATTACTTGGCTCTATCTGGCTAATAATGAATAAAAATGGGGATGTAAACAAACAAGTGTGGGCTTATAGGAAATATTATGAGAAGCCTTAACCCCCTCGTTGGAACATCCTGCATTGGTTCTAGAACTAGCAGTGGTGGTGTCCGAGGTCTGAGTAGGCTCAGGAGACCAATGCCCCCAGGGCGAGACGTGCTCCATGTAAATTGACTAACTCCAAGTTTTCCTCCACTTTTGAAAGTCATTTAAGGTTCTTAAATTATTATTTTTTCCTTTTTTTAAATTTTTCATCAATTACACTTTATTCACTCTGCATCCCCCCATAAGCTCCTCCCTCCCCTCCCGATCCCACCCTCCCTCCTCCCTCTGCATGCATGCCACTCCCCAAGTCCACTGATAGGGGAGGTTCTCCTCTTTTCTTATCCTAGTCCATCAGTTCACATCAAAAGTGGCTTCATTGTCCTCTACTATGGCCTGGTAAGGTTGCTCCCCCTCAGGAGGAGGTGACTAAAGAGCAGGCCAGTCAGTTCATGTCAGAGGCAGCCCCTCTTCTCATTACTATGTAACCCAATTGACTCTGAACTGCCCTGGGCTACATCTGCAGGGGTTCTGGGTTATCTCTATGAATAGTCCTTGGTTGGAGTATGAGTCTCTGGGAAGTTCCTGTGTTCAAATTTTCTTGTTCTGTTGCTCTCCTTGTGGAGACCCTGTCCTCTCCAGCGCTTACTCTTTCCCAGTTCTTACATAAAATTCCATTCACTCTGCCCAACAGTTGCCCATCAGGCTTAGCTTCTGCTTTGATAATCTGTAGGGCAGAGGCTTTCAAAGACCCTCTGTGGTAGGTTCCTAGGTTGTTTCCTGTTTTCTTTCTTCTTCTGATGTCCATCCTCTTGCCTTTTGTGGATGGGGATTAGACATTTTAGTTATGGTCCTCTCTCTTGCTTAGCAGAACTCCAACAGCACAGGCTCTAAGAGCAACAATCAATAAATGGGACCTCATGAAACTTAAAAGCTTCTGCAAAACAAAGGACACCGTCATCAAAACAAAGCGATCTCCTACATATTGGGAAAGAATCTTCACCAACCCTTTATCTGACAGAGGACTCATATCAAGTATGTATAAAGAACTAAAGAAGCTGAAAAGCAGCAAAACAAGTAACCCACTTAAAAACATGGGGAACAGAGCTAAACAGAGAATTCTCTGTAGAGGAATACCGAATGGCAGAGAAGCACTTAAAGAAATGCTCAACCTCACTAGCCATTAGGAAATGCAAATCAAAACAACCCTGAGATTTCACCTACACCCATGAGAATGGCCAAGATCAAAAACTCAAGTGACAACACATACTAGAGTGGTTATGGAGAAAGAGGAACCCTTCTTCACTGCTGGTGGAATGTAAACTGGTACAACCACTCTGGAAATCAATCTGGCATTTTCTCAGACAACTAGGAATAGTGCTTCCCAAGATCCAGCCATACTACTCCTAGGCATATATCCAAAAGAGGCTCAAGCACACAAAAAGGAAATTTGCTCAACCATGTTCAGTAGCAGCTTTATTTGTAAAAGCCAGAAGCTGGAAACAACCCAGATGCCCTCAACTGAAGAATGGATGCAGAAAATGTGGGACATCTACACAATGGAATATTACTCAGCAATGAAAAATGAGGAAATCATGAAATTTGCAGGTAAATGGTGGGATCTGAAAGGATCATCCTGAGTGAGTTGTCCCAGAAGCAAAAAGACACACATGGTATATACTCACCATATAGACATACAAAATAGGACAAACCCACTAACACCTGTGCATCTAAAGAAACTAAGCGCTTGTTCTTTGATGGAAACTTGTTTCTGTGCAGTACAGTGTGAGATAACACTTTCAGTTTACCTGTATTCCTAATTGAGCAAGCGACACACATGTGATTCCGCTTAAAAAGTAGTGCTTTGCTTTTCTGTTCTTTCGCTGAAACTTGTTCCTGTGCTGTATGGTGCGCTATATCACTTTTCAGTTTTCCTGTATTCCTAATTGAGCGAGTGACACACATGTGATTTAGTTTACAAAGTAGTGCTTTATGCTTATGTTCTTCCGTTGGAAACTTGTTCCTGTTAGGAACAAGTTAGGTTTAGGTTTAGGTTAGGTTAGGTTTAGGTTAGGGTTAGTGTAGGGTTAGGGTCAGAGTTAGGTTAGGCTGTGGTTAGGTTAGGTTAGGGATTAGGTTAGGTTAGGGTTAGTTAGTTAGGTTAGGGTTAGGTTACAGGGGTTAGGGTTAGGTTAGGGTAGGGTTAGGCTAGTGGGTTAGGGTTAGGGTTAGGCCACGGGGGTTAGGTTAGGTTAGGTTATATCAATTTTCAGTTTTCCTGTTATAATAATTGAACAGGCAACACGTATGTGAATTAGTTTACAAAGTTGTGCTTTTTATGCTTCTGTTCTTTCTCGATGGAAACTTATTTCTCTGCCTTACAGTGCGTAGATAACACTTTTCAGTTTTCCTGTATTCCTAATTGAGCGAGCGACACACATGTGATTCCGCTTAAAAGTACTGCTTTGCTTTTCTGTTCTTTCATTCAAACTTGTTTCTGTGCTGTATGGTGATATATATCACTTTTCAGTTTTCCTGTATTCCTATTTTTGAGCGACACAAATGTGATTTAGTTTACAAAATAGTGCTTTGCTTTTCTTTTCTTTCGCTCAAACTTGTTCCTGTGCTGTACAATGCGATATATCACTTTTCAGTTTTCCTCTATTCCTAATTTTTGAGCCACACACATGTGATTTATTTTACAAAGTAGTGCTTTATGCTTTCTATTCTTTCTTTGTTTGAAACTTGTTCCTGGTAGGAAACAAGTTAGGGCTAGGGTTAGGTTAGGGTTTGGGTTAGGTTAGGTTAGAGTTAGGGGCTTAGTGTGAGGATTAGGTTATATCACTTTTCAGTTTTCCTGTTATAATAATTGAACAGGCGACACGAATGTGAATTAGTTTACAAAGTTGTGCTTTTATGCTTCTGTTCTTTTGATGAAAACTTGTTTTTTGCTGTACATTTCAATTTATCACATTTCAGTTTCCCTGTATTCCTAATTGAGTGAGCTACACACATGTGATTTAGTTTACAAAGTAGTGCTTTTATGCTTCTGTTCTTCTGTTGGAAACTTGTTTCTGTGCTGTATATTGTGATATATCACTTTACAGTTTTATTGTTATAATAATTGAACAGGCGACACGTATGTGAATTAGTTTACAAAGTTGTGCTTTTCCTTTCTGTTCTTTCAAAGGAAGCAAGTTCCTGTGCTGTACAGTTCGATATATCACTTTTCAGTTTTCCTGTTATAATAATTGAACGGGCAACACGTAGGTGAATTAGTTTAAAAAGTTGTGCTTTGCGTTTCTCTTCTTTCGATGGAAACTTGTTTCTGTGATATAAAGTGCGAGATAACACTTTTCAGTTTTCCTGTATTCCTAATTGAGTGAGTGACACACATGTGATTCCGTTTAAAAGTAGTGCTTTGCTTTTCTGTTCTTTCGTTCGAAACATGTTCCTGTGCTGTACAGTGTGTTATATCAGTTTCTTTTTTTTGTTTTTTTTAAATTTTCTTTTTATTTATTTATTTTTTTAGGTTTAATACCTATTGTTTCTTTTTTTTTTTTTTCAATGCAGTTCATTCAGGAACCTTGAACAATCATCTGACCCTGGGGAAAGCCAGCCCACAGCTTAAATAGCCTCTGGGTAGCCAGCCCAGGCATGCCACGTGGGCAATGCAGATAGATCCACATACATGGAAGCAAGCCAGATCCTCAGCCTTAGCCAAATGTGGAATTGTTCGTGACAGAGAGCACTCACCATCGGGAAGGTGGAAGGCGGAAACCAGCTCCATCTTTAAGGCATAGCATTCGGAGCTCTCTACATTTCCCCTTTTCGCTTTGATGCATCAGGCAAGAGTAGAGGTCTGATCTCTGATGTTAGAAATAAATTGGGACTTTGTACCGATGTTCATTTAGGTATCATCCACCCAAAGAGCATCAGACCCGTCTGATAACTTTTTCTCAGAGGCGGGACCAGGGGTATCAACCCGCATGCAATCAGACATGGTCTTGTGTGGGTCCAAAGCGGCTGACCCTGAGTGCAGTGCTTCACTGCATCCTGAGCATAACATTTTAGCTTTTTATGCTATCCAACCATGCTTGGGGAAACTGTCCTGCTTCAATGGCTGTAAAGGCCTGAATGATCATGGCTGCATCACACTGTTGTGAGACTCTAATCTTGCATATATACCACAGGCAAACCAAGGAGACCAACACCAGAAGGCCTGCTAACGCTCCCATGTCTGCCCATTCCTTCAGATGATTCATGGCTGCAGCAATCCATGATGATAATCCTGTGGCTAGTCCTGTGTCCACTCTGGTAGAATTTACTGTGACAATGGCCACTCTCAGCTGCTCCATCGTAGTATCGAATTCTCCAGTCCAATTACCTAAAATATAGCTCGACAATTGTTTATACAGATTTGCAGCACAGGAAAAATTCTCATGTTACATGCTAGTGACTCCAAGTCCAGCATATTTTCATTGACACCCAAGTTGAGTGTTTTGACAAAGGGTATCAATTTGCTCCTGCATGAGCTCAATCCTCTGATTGAACACCATCAAAGTTCCTTTTAGATATATCACTTTTTAAGTTTTCCTATATTCCTAATTGAGAGAGGCACACATGTGATTTAGTTTACAAAAGTAGTGCTTTATGCTTATGTTCTTTCTCGCTGGAAACTTGTTAGGTTAGGGTTAGGTTAGAGTTAGGGCTTAGGTTAGGTTAGAGTTATGGTTAGGGTTAGGTTAGGGGGCTTAGGTTAGGTTAGGCTATCGTTAGGTAAGGTTTAGGTTAGGTTAGGTTAGGTTAGGGTTAGGGTTAGCGTTATATCACTTTTCATTTTTCCTGTTATAATAATTGAACGGGCGACAAGTATGTGAATTAGTTTACAAACTTGTGCTTTTCGTTGCGGTTCTTTCCATGGAAGCAGGTTCCTGTGCTGTACAGGTTGATGTATCGCTTTTCTGTTTCCTGTATTCCTAATTGAGTGAGCGACACACATGTGATTTAGTTTACAAAGTAGTACTTTGCGTTTCTGTTCTTCTGTTGGAAACTTTTTTCTGTGCTGTACAGTGTGATATATCACTTTTCAGTTTTCCTGTTATAATAATTGAACGGGTGACACATATATGAATTAGTTTACATAGTTGTTGTGCTTTTCGCTTTCTGTTCTTTCTCGATGGAAGCAGGTTCCTGTGCTGTACAGTTCAATATATCACTTTTCAGTTTTCCTGTTATAATAATTGAACGGGCGACACATATGTGAATTAGTTTACAAAGTTGTGCTTTATGCTTGTTCTTTCATAGGAAACTTGTTCCTCTTAGGAAACAAGTTAGGTTAGGTTAGGTTAGGTTAGGCTTAGGCTTAGGTTAGGTTAGGTTAGGTTAGGTTAGGGTTGGGGTTAGGGTTAGGTATAGGGGCTTAGGTTAGGTGAGGGTTATATCACTTTTCAGTTTTCCTGTTATAATAATTGAACCGCCACATGAATGTGAATTAGTTTACAAAGTTGTGCTTTGCTTTTCTGTTCTTTCGCTGGAAACTTGTTGCTGTTAGGAACAAGTTAGGTTAGGTTAGGTTAAAGTTAGGGTAGGGTTAGCTTATGGGTTAGGTTAGGTTAGGATTAGCGCTAGGTTAGGGTTAGGTTAGGTTAAGGTTAGGTTAGGTTAGGTTAGGTGTGCAGTGTCAGGGCTTAGGGTTAGGGTTAGGTTATATCACTTTTCAGTTTTCCTGTTTTAATAATTGAACAGGCGACACCTAATGTGAATTAGTTTACAAAGTTGTTCTTATGCTTCTGTTCTTTCGATGGAAACTTGTTTCTGTGCCATACAGTGCAAGATAACACTTTAAAGTTTTCCTGTATTCCTAATTGATCGAAAGACACCGATGTGATACGGTTTAAAAGTAGTGCTTGCTTTTCTGTTCTTTTGTTCAAAACTTGTTCCTGTGTTGTACAGCATGTTATATCACTTTTCATTTTTCCTGTATTCCTAATTGAGCGAGCAACACCCATGTGATTCCGCTTAAAAGTCGTGGCTTTGCTTTTCTGTTCTTTTGTTCAAAACTTGTTGATGTGCTGTACAGTGTGTTATATCACTTTTCAGTTTTCCTGTATTCCTAATTGAGCGAGTGGAACACATGTGATTTAGATTACAAAGTAGTGCTTTTCATTTATGTTCTTTCATTGGAAACTTGTTCCTATCAGAAACAAGTTAGGTTAGGTTAGGTTAGAGTTAGGTTAGGTTAGGTAGGGTTAGGTTAGGTTAGGTTAGGGTAGGGTTAGGTTAGCTTAGGTTAGGATTAGGGTTTTATCACTTTTCAGTTTTCCTGTTATAATAATTGAATGGGCGATACGTGATGTGAATTATTTTACAAATTTGTGCTTTATGCTTGTTCTTTCGATAGAAACTTTTTCTGTGCCGCATAGTGTAGATAACACTTTCAGTTTCCTGTATTCCTAACTGAGCGAGCAAGACACATGTGATTCCGCTTAAAAGTAGTGCTTTGCTTTTCTGTTCATTCATTCAAACTTGTTCCTGTGTTGTACAGTGCTTTATATCTCTTTTCAATTTTCCTGTATTCTTAAATGAACGAGTGGCACACATGTGATTTAGTTTACACAGTAGTGCTTTGGCGCTTATGTTCTTTGTTGGAAATTTGTTTCTGTGGTGTACACTGTGATATATCACTTTTCAGTTTTCCTGTTATAATAATTGAAAGGGCGACACGTGTGTGAAGTAGTTTACAAAATTGTGCTTTATGCTTGTCCTTACGATGGAAACTTGTTCCTGGGCTGTACAGTGTGATATATCACATTTCAGTTTTCCTGTTATAATAATTGAACGAGACACATATGTGAATTAATTTACAGAGTTGTGCTTTATGCTCCTGTTCTTGTTGTTGGAAACTTGTTCCTGTTAGGAACAAGTGAGTGTGTTAGGTTAGGTTAGGTTAGGTTAGGATTAGGTTAGGATTAGGTTAGGTTAGGGGTTATATCACTTTTCATTTTTCCTGTTATAATAATTGAACAGGTGACACATATGTGAATTAATTTACAGAGTTGTGCTTTGGGGTTTCTGTTCTTTCGTTGAAAACTTGTTCCTGTTAGGAACCAATTAGTGTTAGGTTAGGTTAGGTTAGGTAAGGGTAGGCTTAGGATTAGGTTAGGTTATATCACTTTTCATTTTTCCTGTTATAATAATTGAACAGGCAAAACGAATGTGAATTATTTACAAAGTTGTGGTTTGTGTTTCTGTTCTTAGATGAAAAGTTGTTTCTGTATATACAGTTCACGCTGTACAACACTTTTCAATTGAGATTTTTTCCTGTATTCCTAATTTAGGAGTTAGGAGTACACACATGTGATTCCATTTAAAAGTAGCGCTTTTTGCTTTTCTGTTCTCTTGTTCAAATGTGTTCCTGTGCTGTACCGCATTATATCACTTTTAAGTTTTCCTGTATTCCTAATTAAGGAGTGTCACACATGTGATTTAGTTTACAAAGTAGTGCTTTGTGTCTGTTCTTTTTGGTTGGAAACTTGTTCCTGTTAGAACAAGCAAAAAGGTTAGGTTAGGTTAGGCCAGGGTTAGTTATAGGGCTTAGGTTAGGTAAGTGTTATGGTTAGAGTTAGGTTAGGTAAGGTTAGGGTTAGGTTAGGTTAGGGGTTAGGTTAGGTTAGGCTTAAGGTTAGTGGTAGGGTATGGGTAGGGTTAGGGCTTAGGTTAGATTAGAGTTATATCACATTTCAGTTTTCCTGTTATAATAATTGAACAGGCTACACCTAATGTGAATTAGTTTAGAAAGTTGTGCTTTATGCTTCTGTTCTTTCTCGATGAAAACTTTTTTTCTTTGCTCTACATTTCGATTTATCGCCACTTTCAATGTACTCATAATTGAGTGAGCAACACACATGTGATTTAGTTTACAAAGTAGTGCTTTATGCTTCTGTTCTTTTCGTGGAAAATTGTTTCTGTGCTGTACAGTGTGATATATCACTTTTCAGATTTCCTGTTCTAATAATTGAATGGGCGATATATGTGAATTAGTTTACAAAGTTGTGCTTTATGCTTCTGTTCTTTCCATGGAAGCAGGTTCCTGTGCTGTACAGTTCGATATATCACTTTTCAGTTTTCCAGTTATAGTAATTGAACAGGCGACACGTATGTATATTAGTTTACAAAGTTGTGCTTTGTGTTTCTTTTCTTCGATGGAAACTTGTTTCTCTGCCTTACAGTGGAGATAACAATTTTCATTTTTCCTGTATTCCTAATTGAGCGAGCAACACACATGAGATTCCATTTAAATGTAGTGCTTTTTCTTTTGTTCTTTCTGCTCAAACTTGTTCTTGTGCTGTACAGTGCTATATCTCTTTCAGTTTTCCTGTATTCCTAATTGAGAGAGTGGCACAAATGTGATTTAGTTTACAAAGTAGTGCTTTATGCTTATGTTCTTTCGCTGGAAACTTGTTCCTTAGGGGAAGGTTAGGTTAGGTTAGGTTAGGTTAGGAAAGGGTTAGGGATTAGGATTAGGTTAGGGCTTAGGTTAGGTTAGTGTTAGTGTTCTGCTATGGTTAGGTTAGAGTTAGGGGCTTAGGTTAGGTTAGGTTATATCACTTTTCAGTTTTCCTGTTATAATAATTGAAAAGGCGATACACAAATGTGAAGTAGTTTACAAAAGTTGTGCTTTATGCTTTTGTTCTTCTCGATGAAAACTTGTTTTCTTTGCCATACATTTCGATATATCGCTTTCAGTTTTCCTGTATTCCTAATTGAGAGAGTGGCACAAATGTGATTTAGTTTACAAAGTAGTGCTTATGCTTATGTTCTTTCGCTGGAAACTTGTTCCTGGGGTTAGGTTAGGTTAGGTTAGGTTAGGTTAGGTTAGGTTAGGATTAGGATTAGGTTAGGGGCTAGGTTAGGTTAGTGTTAGTGTTCTGCTATGGTTAGGTTAGAGTTAGGGCTTAGGTTAGGGTTAGGGTTATATCACTTTCAGTTTTCCTGTTATAATAATTGAAAAGGCGACACCTAATGTGAAGTAGTTTACAAAAGTTGTGCTTTATGCTTTTGTTCTTTCGATTAAAACTTGTTTCTTTGCCATACATTTCGATATATCGCTTTCAGTTTTCCTGTATTCCTAAATGAGCTAGTGACACACATGTAATTTAGTTTACAAAAGTAGTGCTTTATGCTTCTGTTCTTCTGTTGGAAACTTGATACTGTGCTGTACAGTTCAATATATCATTTTTCATTTTTCCTGTTATAATAATTGAACGGAAGACACGTATGTGAATTAGTATACAAAGTTGTGCTTTTCATTTCTGTTCTTTTGATGGAAGCAGGTTCCTGTGCTGTACAGTTCGATATATCATTTTTCAGTTTTCCTGTTTTAATAATTGAACAGGCGACAAGTATGTCAATTAGTTTACAAAGTTGTTCTTTGGCGCTTTCTGTTCTTTCTCGATGGAAACTTGTTTCTGTGCCATACAGTGTGATATAACACTTTTCTGTTTTCCTGTATTCCTAATTGAGCGAGTGACACACATGTGATTCCCTTTAAAAGTCGTGCTTTGCTTTTCTGTTCTTTGTTCAAACTTGTTCCTGTGCTGTACAGTGTGTTATATCACTTTTCAGTTTTCCTGTATTCCTAATTCACCGAGCTTACACATATTTGATTCCGCTTAAAAGTAGTGCTTTGCTTTTCTGTTCTTTGTTCAAAACTTGTTGATGTGCTGTACAGTGCGTTATATCACTTTTCAGTTTTCCTGTATTCCTAATTGAGCGAGTGGCACACATGTGATTTAGTTTACAAAGTAGTGCTTTGGCGCTTATGTTCTTGGGTTGAAACTTGTTCCTGTTAGGACAAGCTAGGTTAGGGTTACGTGTTAGGTATCAGGTTAGGGGTTGCTAGTGTTAGTGTTAGAGTTTGGGCTAGGGTTATGGTTAGGGCTTTTGTTAGGTTAGGGTTTGGGGGGTTAGGGTTAGGCTTATGGGGTTAGTGATAGGGTGGGGTTAGGTTATATCACTTTTCAGTTTTCCTGTTACAAAAATTGAACAGGCAACACGTATGTGAATTAGGTTACAAAGTTGTGCTTTATGCTTCTTCTTTCCATGGAAACTTTTTCTGTGCAATACAATGCTAGGTAACACTTTTCAGTTTCCCTGTATTCCTAATTGAGCGAGCAACACACATTTGATTTAGTTTTCAAAGTAGTGCTTTGCTTTTCTGTTCTTTCATTGGAAACTTGTTCTTGTGCTGTATAGTTTGATATATCACATTTTAGTTTTCCTGAATTCTTCTTGAGTGAGCGACACACATGTGATTACGCTTTACAAAAGTAGTGCTTTGCTTTTCTGTTCTTTCATTTGAAACTTGTTCTTGTGCTGTACAGTTTGATATATCACATATTAGTTTTCTTGTATTCCTAATTGAGTGAGCGACACACATGTGATTCCTTTTACAAAGTAGTCCTTTGCTTTTCTTTTTCTTTGTTGGAAACTTGTTCCTGTACTGTACAGTGCAATATATCACTTTTCAGTTTTCCTGTATTCCTAATTGCTTAGCTTTACACACATGTGATTTAGTTTACAAAGTAGTGCTTTGTAGAAAAACAAGGTTAGGTTAGGTTAAGGTTAGGTAGGGTTAGGGTTAGGTTAGGTTAGGGGCTTGGGTAAGGGTTAGGGTTAGGTTAGTGTTAGTGTTAGTGTTAGGTTAGGGTTATATCACTTTTCAGTTTTCCTGTTATAATAATTGAAGAGGCAACACTTATGTGAATTAGTTTATAAAGTTGTGCTTTGTGTTTCTGTTCTTTCATTGGAAACTTGTTCCTGTGCTGTACAGTGCGATATATCAATTTTCCGCTTTCCTGTAATCCTAATTGAGTGAGCGACACACATGTGATTTAATTTCAAAGTAGTGCTTTACTTTTACGCTCTTTCGCTCGATAAGTATGTGAACGGGCGACAAGTATGTGAATTAGTTTACAATGTAGTGCTTTGCCTTTCTGTTCTTTAGTTCAAACTTGTTCCTGTGCTGTACAGTGCGATATATCACTTTTCAGTTTTCCTGTATTCCTACTTACAAGTGGCACACATGTGATTTAGTTTACAAAGTAGTGCTTTGCGCTTATGTTCTTGGGTTGGAAACTTATTCCTGTTCGAACAAGTTAGGGTTAATGTTAGGTTAGGTTATATCACTTTTCTGTTTTCCTGTTATAATAATTGAACAGGCGACACGATTTGAATTAGTTTACAAAGATGTCCTTTTATGCTTCTGTTCTTTGATGGAAACTTGTTTCTGTGCCATACACTGTGAGATAACACTTTTCAGTTTTCCTGTATTCCTAATTGAGCAAGTTTACACAAATGCGACACAGTTCCCAAAGTAGTGCTTTGCTTTTCTGTTCTTTCGCTTTGAAACTTGATCCTGTGCTGTACATTGTGATATATCACTTTTCAGTTTTCCTGTATTCCTAATTGAGCGAGCGACACACATGTAATTTAGTTTACAATGTAGTGCTTTGCTTTTCTGTTCTTTCGCTGGAAACTTGTTCCTGTGATGTAGAGTGTATATCACTTTTCAGTTTTCCTGTATTCCTAATTGAGCGAGCCACAACATGTGATTTAGTTTACAAAGTACTGCTTTGCTTTTCTGTTCTTTCGATGGAAACTTGTTCCTGTGCTATACAGTGCGATATATCACTTTTGAGTTTTCCTGTTTTAACAATTAAACTGCAACACGTGATGTGAAGTAGTTTACAAAGTTGTGATTTATGCTTGTTTTTCAATGGAAACTTGTTGCTGTGCCGAAAGTTCGAGATAACAATTTTAGTTTCCTGTATTCTAATTGAAATGAGCGACACACATGTAATTTAGTTTACAAAGTAGTGCTTTGCTTTTTGTTCTTTCGCTGAAACTTGTTCCTGTGCTGTACCGTATGATATATCACTTTTCAATTTTCCTGTTATAATAATTGAATGGGCATCACATATGTGAATACAGTTTCCCTGTATTCCTAATTGTATTCCTAATTCTATAATTATCACTTTTTAGTTTTCCTGTTATAATAATTGAATGGGCAAAATACATATGTGAATACAATTTCCTGTATTCCAAATTTAGCGAATCACACACATGTAATTTAGTTTACAAAGTAGTGATTTGCTTTTCTGTTCTTTCTGCTCAAAACTTCTTCCTGTGCTGTACAGTGTGATATATCACTTTTCAGTTTTCCTGTTATAGTAATTGAACGGGTGACACATATGTGAATCAGTTTACAAAGTTTTGCTTTATGCTTGTTCTTTCGATGGAAACTTGTTTCTGTGCTGTACAGTGGGAGATAACACTTTTCAGTTTTCCTGTATTCCAAATTGAGCAAGCGACACCCTCGTGATTCTCTTTTACAAAGGAGTGCTTTGCTTTTCTGTTCTTCCGCTGGAAACTTGTTCCTGTGCTGTAAAGTGCGATATATCACTTTTCAGTTTTCCTGTATTCCTAATTGAGTGAGCAAGACACATATGATTTAGTTTAGAAATAGTGCTTTCCGCTTGTTCTTTCATTCAAACTTGTTCATGTGCTGTATAAAGTGTGATATATCACATTTCAGTTTTCCTGTATTTCTAAAATGAGCAAGCAAAACACTTGTGATTTAGTTTACAAAGTAGTGCTTTGCATTTATGTTCTTTCTTTGGAAACTTGTTCCTGTTAGGAACAAGTTAGGGTTAGGTTAGGGGCTAGGGATTAGGTTAGGCTAGGCTGGGGTTAGGGTTCTATCAATTTTCAGTTTTCCTGTTAAAATAATTGAACTGGCAAAACGTATGTGAATTAGTTTACAAAGTTGTGCTTTGCATTTCTGTTCTTTCTGATGAAAACTTGTTTTTTTGCCGTACAGGTCGATATATCACTTTTCAGTTTTCTTGTATTCCTATTCTGAGCGAAGCACACACAGGTTATTTAGTTTACAAAGG
>JAEOAE010000920.1:0-44820 GCA_036365155.1 Meriones psammophilus | reverse complement strand
AATGATTTATTTGTTTTATGTGCATTGGTGTTTTGCCTGCATATATGTCTGTGTAAGTGTGTCAAGTCACTTGGAGCTGGATTACAGTCAGTTGTAAACTGCCATGTGGGTGTTGGGAATTGAACTCAGGTCCTCCGGAAGAACAGGCAGTGCTCTTAACCACTGAGCCATTTCTCCAGCTAATGTAATTCTATCCTGAGTTGATTTGTGTCTCTGTGTGAGGTAGGAAAACACTGACTGGAATGTGGATCCGCCGAGAACCAGGATATTTTATTATACTCACATTTACCAGTACATGTTTGTATGTTATAATAAATATGTACATGGGTATATAATATGCATGTGTAATGTATGTGTATTCCTATATATTGTAATATGTATGCATAAAATGAATACATAAATTTATACATCATCTCTCCATATCTAGAATTTGTTTCACAACTTTCCATAATACTAAACTTCATGAGTACTCAAGTCCATGTGTTTTATATAAAATAGCATATTCCTACGCAACTTCGGCAATCCTCCATCTGCTTTAAACCATCCCTAGTTACACTACCTGATGAATGTAAAAGCTATGTAGATAGCATTGTTTAAGAAGTAATGGCAGGGGGAGCCAAGATGGCAGCGCCGGGAAAACAGCGCGTCTGAGCAGCAGGGCAGCACTTTCCGGGCAGAGGCCAGGAGACTGAACTCCGGGCCCTGAAACTACATCGACCGTGTTTCCCAGGTGAGGGGAGGCTCCCATGGCGTGGGAATCGGTCGGGTCCACTCACGGCTACCCAGCCAGAACCCGAAGAAATCCCGGGTAACGCGGGCTTTGGGTCTCGGGCTGGAGCCGCAGCGGCGGGTCCCAGCCACTTTCTCAGGCTGATCCGTGGGCACAAGGGTACCTGAGACTGGGAGTCCTAGTCGCGGGGGGACCCCACGGGGAAGCAGGGTTGCGGATCTGATCGCAGGTTACCCAGTCTCTCCCTGGAAAATCTCTGCCGCCATCACAGCCGAACTCCTGCCGCGCGCAGAGAGCTTTTACAGACAAGCTGTGTGCCCCAGTACACAGTACTTCTGTCCGGAGAGGGCCACACGGAGAACTTTCCCAGGATGATCCGTGGGCACAAGGGTACTTGAGACTGGGAGTCCCAGTCTCGGGGGGACCCCACGGGGAAGCAGGGTTGCGGGTCTGATCGCAGGTCACCCAGTCTTTCCCAGGAAGCTCTCTGCCGCCAGCACAGCCAAGCTCCTGCCAGCAGAGAGCTTTGCACGCACCTCAGCGGTACAGACAAGCTGTGCGCCCCAGTACAACAGGGACTGGGAACCCCTGTCTGGAGAGGACCCCACAGAGAAGGAAGAAACCGTGCTGCGGGGCCACCTAGGGAAAGTCTAGCAGACTGCAGACTGCAAACAGACAGAACTGAGTGCCCCAAGACACCACAGCAGTACTCACCCGCCACAGATTACCGCAGCTGATCACTAAATTTACAGCAAGAAACCCAGAAGGAGGGCAGCTGACCCCAGGACTTCACCCGGTGAGAGGAGAGCCCTCTTGACTAATCAGGACCACAGGTACCACCCAGGTCTCTAGGCCTGAGGTGAGCTGTAGCAACTCCTGAAAAACAGCGGACATCCAGGGACTATACCCAAAAAGGCTGGGAAGGCTTCCTTCAGGAAAAACATCTTCCTGCCAAAGGGATTCTCTCCACTACAAGAGTCCAGGAACAACCAGAAACTAAATTCAAACAACAAAGATAGCCCAATGGGTAGAGGACAGCGTAAAAGTTCAACCAACAGAAGCCAGAGCATTATGGCATCACCAGAACCCAGTTATCCAGGGGCAAATAGCCTAGACACCCCAGCCTAAATGAAATTCAAGGAGACGACCTAACATCTATGCTCAAGCAGATGATAACAGAGGCAACAAATGAAATACGAAAAGAATTAGAGGAAGATAAAAACAAGCAGATCATGGCTATCCGTAAAGAAATGGAGGAAATTAAAGACAAGGAGATTATGGCCATCCGTGAAGAAATACAGGAAGCTGCAGCCAAACAGTCTATGGCCTTTAGAGAGGAAATGCTTAAATCACTGAATGAAATAAAAGAAACAGTGGATTGTTCAAACAAACAGCTGAAGGAATTGATGGAAAAACATGAAAATACAGTCAGACAGGGAAGGAAACCAACAAAATAGCCCAAGACCTGAAGATAGAATTGGAAAAATTAAAAAAACACAAATGGAAGAAATTGTGGAGAGAAAGAACTTAGGGAAAAAAGCAGGAACCACAGAGATTAGCATAACCAATAGGCTACAAGAAATGGAAGAAAGAATCTCAGGTGTGGAAGATACAATGGAAGAAATAGATGTATCTGTCAAAGAAAATGATAAATCTAAAAATTCCTGACACAGACGGTCCAAGAAATTCAGGACAACATAAAAAGACAAAACCTAAGAATAATAGGAATAGAGGAAAAAGAAGATTCCCTGCACCAAGGCCCAGAAAATATTTTCAACAAAATCATTGAAGAAAATTTCCCCAACTTAAAGGAGAGGCCAATAAGAATACAAGAGGCCTATAGAACACCCAATAAAGTAGATCAGAAAAGAAAATCCTCCCGCCACATAATAATCAAAACTGTAAGTATACAGAACAAAGAAAAAAATACTAAAAGCTGCAAGAGAAAAAGGCCAAGTAACATATAATGGCAAACCCATTAGAATCACACCTGACTTTTCAACAGAGACTATGAAAGCCAGAAGGGCCTGGACAGATATCATGCAGACCCTAAGAGAACACAGATGTCAGCCCAGGCTACTATACCCTGCAAAACTCTCAGTCCTCATAGACGGAGAAAACAAGATATTCAATGACAAAACAAATTTCAACAATACCTACAAACAAATCCAGCATTACAGAAGACACTGGAAGGGAAAATAAAACCCAAGAAAGCTAGCTATATTCAAGAAAACACAAGGAATAAATAACCTCACTTCAGTAAAACAAAAGCAACCAAGCACACAAATCATATGACCACAGCCAACATCAAAGTGAAAGGATTTAACAGCCACTGGTCATTACTCTCTCTCAATATCAATGGACTTAATTCTCCAATAAAAAGACACAGACTAACAGAATGGATGCGTAAACAAAACCCAGCAATCTGTTGTATACAAGAAACACACCTAAGACACAAAGATAGACACTTCCTGAGGGTAAAGGGATGGAAGACAGCTTTTCAAGCAAATGGACCCAAGAAGCAAGCAGGAGTAGCCATTCTAATATCTGATAAAATAGTCTTTCAACCAAAATTAATCAAAAGAGATGGGGAAGGACACTTCATACTCATCAAGGGAAAATTCCACCAAGAAGACATCACAATCCTGAACATCTATGCCCCAAATACAAGGGCACCCACATTTGTGAAAGAAACATTGATAAAACTTAAAACACATATAGATCCCCACACACTAATAGTAGGAGACTTCAACACCCCACTCTCAACAAAGGACAGATCAACAAAACAGAAATTAAACAAAGAAACAATGTCTGTGACAGAGGTCATGAATCAAATGGACCTAACAGACATTTACAGAACTTTACACCCAAACACAAAAGAATTTACCTTCTTCTCAGCACCTCATGGAACCTTCTCCAAAATAGACCACATAGTTGGTCACAAAGCAAGCCTCAACAAATACAGGAAGATTGAAATAATCCCTTGTATCCTGTCTGATCACCATGGAATAAAGCTGGACCTCAGTAACAACAGAAATAGCAAAAAGCCTACACATACATGGAAACTGAACAACTTGCTACTAAAAGACAGCTGGGTCAGGGAAGAAATAAAGAAAGAAATTAAAATCTTCCTAGAACTCAATGAAAATGAAGACACAACATACCCAAACTTGTGGGACACAATGAAAGCAGTGCTAAGAGGAAAGTTCATAGCACTAAGTGCCTTCAAGAAGAAATTTGAGACAGCGCATTCAAGCAACTTAATGGCTCACTTAAAAACCATAGAAAAAGAAGAAGCAGATACACCAAAAAGGAGTAGACGGCTGGAAATAATCAAACTCAGGGCTGAAATCAATCAATTAGAAACAAATAAAACAATTCAAAGAATCAATGAAACCAAGAGCTGGTTCTTTGAGAAAATCAACAAGATAGACAAACCCTTAGCCAAGCTAACTAAAAGGCAGAGAGACACCATCCAAATTAACAAAATCAGAAATGAAAAGGGGGACATAACTACAGACACTGAGGAAATCCAAGCAATCATTAGGACTTACTTCAAAAATCTATACGGAACAAAATTTGAAAATTTAAATGAAATGGACAATTTTCTTGACCGATTCCACTTACCAAAGCTAAATCAGGACCAGGTAAATCAATTAAATAGTCCTATATCCCCCCAAGGAAATAGAAGCAGTCATCGAAAGTCTCCCATCCAAAAAAAGCCCAGGACCTGATGGTTTCAGCGCAGAATTCTACCAAACATTCAAAGAAGAACTAACACCAACTCTCTTCAAACTATTTCACAAAATAGAAACAGAAGGAGCATTACCAAACTCATTCTATGAAGCCACAGTCACCTTGGTACCTAAACCTCACAAAGACTCAACAAAGAAAGAGAATTTCCGCCAATCTCCCTTATGAACATTGATGCAAAAATACTCAACAAAATACTTGCAAACCGAATACAAGAACACATCAAAGATATCATCCACCATGACCAAGTAGGCTTCATCCCAGGTATGCAGGGGTGGTTCAATATACGGAAATCCATCAATGTGATCCACCATATTAACAAATTGAAAGAAAAAAACCACATGATAATCTCCCTAGACGCTGAAAAAGCCTTTGACAAAATCCAACATCCATTCATGTTTAAAGTATTGGAGAGATCAGGGATACAAGGCACATATCTAAACATAGTAAAGGCGATATACAGCAAAACCTATAGCCAACATCAAACTGAACGGAGAGAAACTTAAAGCAATCCCACTAAAATCAGGGACAAGACAAGGCTGCCCACTCTCTCCATATCTCTTCAACATAGTGCTGGAAGTACTTGCTAGAGCAATAAGACAGTTGAAGGAGATCAAGGGGATACAAATTGGAAAGGAAGAAGTGAAATTATCACTATTTGCAGATGATATGATAGTATACGTGAGTGACCCCAAAAACTCTACCAGGGAACTCCTACAGCTGATAAACACCTTCAGCAAAGTGGCGGATACAAAATTAACTCAAAAAAAATCAGTAGCCCTCCTGTATACAAAAGACAAAAGGGCTGAGAAAGAAATTAGGAAACAACACCCTTCACAATAGCCACAAATGACATAAGGTACCTCGGAGTAACCCTAAGCAAGGAAGTCAAAGACTTGTATGAAAAAATTTCAAATCTCTGAAGAAAGAACTAGAAGAAGATATGAGAAGATGGAAAGATCTCCCATGCTCATGGCTTGGTAGGATTAACATAGTAAAAATGACCATCTTACCAAAAGCAATATACAGATTCAATGCAATGCCCATCAAATTGCCAACACAATTCTTTACAGACTTGGAAAGAAAAATTCTCAACTTCATATGGAATAACAAGAAACCCAGAATTGCTAAAACAATCCTCTACAATAAAAGATCTTCTGGAGGTATCTCCATCCCTGATCTTAAGTTGTACTATAGAGCAACAGTTTTAAAAACTGCATGGTACTGGCATAGAAACAGAATGGTGGATCAATGGAACCAACAGAGGACCCAGAAATAAACCCACACACTTATGGATACCTGATATTTGACAAAGACGCCAAAATCATACAATGGAAAAAAATAGCATCTTCAACAAATGGTGCTGGTCCAACTGGATGTCTACATGTAGAAAAATGAAAATAGACCCATACTTATCACCCTGCACAAAACTGAAGTCCAAGTGGATCAAAGACCTCAACATAAAACCAGACACATTAAATCGGCTTGAAAAAAAGTGGGAATACCCTAGAACTCATTGGTACAGGGGAAAACTTCCTGAACAGAACTCCAACAGCACAGGCTCTAAGAGCAACAATCAATAAATGGGACCTCATGAAACTGAAAAGCTTCTGCAAAGCAAAGGACACTGTCATCAAAACAAAGCGACCTCCTACAGATTGGGAAAGAATATTCACCAACCCTTTATCTGACAAAGGACTCATATCAAATATATATAAAGAACTAAAGAAGCTGAAAAGCAGCAAACCAAGTAACCCACTTAAAAAATGGGGAACAGAGCTAAACAGAGAATTCTCTGTAGAGGAATACCGAATGGCAGAGAAGCATTTAAAGAAATGCTCAACCTCACTAGCCATTAGGGAAATGCAAATCAAAACAACCCTGAGATTTCACCTTACACCCATGAGAATGGCCAAGATCAAAAACTCAAGTGACAACACATGCTGGAGAGGTTGTGGAGAAAGAGGAACCCTTCTCCACTGCTGGTGGGAATGTAAACTGGTACAGCCACTCTGGAAATCAATCTGGCGTTTTCTCAGACAACTAGGAATAGTGCTTCCCAAGATCCAGCCATACCACTCCTAGGCATATATCCAAAAGAGGCTCAAGCATACAAAAGGAAATTTGCTCAACCATGTTCGTAGCAGCTTTATTTGTAATAGCCAGAAGCTGGAAACAGCCCAGATGCCCCTCATCCGAAGAATGGATGCAGAAAATGTGGTACATCTACACAATGGAATATTACTCAGCAATGAAAAATAAGGAAATCATGAAATTTGTAGGTAAATGGTGGGATCTGGAAAGGATCATCCTGAGTGAGTTGTCCCAGAAGCAAAAAGACACACATGGTATATACTCACTCATATAGACATACAGCATAGGACAAACCCACTAAAACCTGTGCATATAAAGAAACTAAGCAAGAGAGAGGACCTAACTAAAATGTCTAATCCCCATCCGGAAAGGCAAAGAGGATGGACATCAGAAGAAGAGGAGAGCAGGAAACAACCTGGGAACCTACCACAGAGGGTTTCTGAGGGCCTCTGCCCTGCAGACTATCAGGGCAGAGGCTGGGCCTGATGGGCAACTGTTGGGCAGAGTGGATGGAATTTTGTGTAGGAACTGGGAGAGAGTAGGAGCTGGAGAGGATGGGGTCTCCACAAGGAGAGCAACAGAACAGGAGGGTTTGTGCACAGGGAACTTCCCAGAGACTCGTACTCAACCAAGGACTATTCATGGAGATAACCCAGAGCCCCTGCACAGATGTAGCCCAGGGCAGTTCAGAGTCCAATTGGGCTAAATGGTGATGTGAAGAGGAACTGCCTCTGGCATGGTCTGGTTGGCCTGCTCTTTGATCGCCTCCCTCTGGGGGGGAGGAGCCTTACCAGGCCATAGTGGAGGACAGTGCAGCCGCTTTTGATGTGAACTGGTGGACTGGGATCAGAAGGGAGGGGGGCCTCCCCTATAGGTGGACTTGGGGATTGACGTGCATGCGGGGGGAAGGGAGGGTGGGATTGGGAGGGGAGGGAGGGGCCTATGGGGGATGCAGAATGAATAATGTGTAATTGATGAAAAAAATTAAAAAAAAAAAAGGGGGAAAAATAATTTAAGAACCTTAAATGACTTTCAAAAGCGGAGGAAAACATGCAGTTAGGCAATTTACATGGAGCACGTCTCGCCCCTGGGGGCAATGGTCTGCTGAACTTACTCAGACCTCGGACACCACCACTGCTAGTTCTAGAACTGATGCAGGATGTTCCAACGAGGGGGTTAAGGCTTCTCATAATACTTCCTATAAGCCCATACCTGTTTGTTTACATCCCCATTTTATTCATTATTAGCCAGATAGAGCCAAGTAATGTGGTAATGATACTTGCTTTTTCGCCCAATGCTGTAATGCTAGTAAATTTACTAGCTGGTTACTCACATGCCTCACTGGGTGCCTGTGCCCGTTGATGCCCTCACGCTATGACTCTCTTCAGACAGAAAAGGGATCTTGGAATTACAGCTGCCATTGTTACTGCTATCTCAATGGCGGCTGTTGGAGCTACCACCACGGCATTAGCCATGAGTCATACGGGGCAGACTGCTCAGACCCTGAATAACCTTTTAGCCAATGTAGCTCATGCCTTAGATGTACAAAAAGGAATTAATGCTCAACTAAAAGGAGGTTTGATGGTGTTCAATCAGAGGTTTGACCTCGTGCAGGAGCAAATTGATACCCTATGGCAAATCGCTCAATTTGGCTGTCAATGAACGTATGTTGGACTTTGTGTCACTAGCATACAACATGAGAACTTTCCCTGTGCTGCAAATCTGTCTAAACAATTGTCAAGCTATATTTTAGGAAATTGGACTGGAGAATTCGATACTACGATGGACCAGCTGAGAGTGGCCATTGCCATGGTAAATTCTACCAGAGTGGACGAGGACTAGCCACAGGAATATCATCATGGATTGCTGCAGCCATGAATCATCTGAAGGAATGGGCGGGCATGGGAGTGTTAGCAGGCCTTCTGGTGTTGGTCACCTTGGTTTGCCTGTGGTATATATGCAAGATTAGAGTCTCACAACAGCGTAATGCAGCCATGACCATTCAGGCCTTTACAGCCATTGAAGCAGGACAGTCTCCCCAAGCATGGTTGGCTACCATAAAGAGCCAAAATATTACGCTCAGGATGCGAGGCGACACTGCACTCAGGGTCAGCTGCCTTGGACCCAGAGAAGAGCATGTCTGATTGCATGCGGGTTGATGCCCCAGGTCCCGCCTCTGAGAAAACCTAAATGAACATCAGTACAAAGTCCCAATTTATTTCTAATATCAGGGTCTGGGGGATGCTCTTTGGATGTGGACCTGACACCAACTAAATTTGAACATCAGTACAAAGTCCCAATTTATTTCTAATAGCACAAGCACAACTTTTATAAAATACTTTTGATCTTTAGTCACTTAACCCTGTGGGTGCTGCCTGCAGTTATCGAGGGCAGACTGTATAGATGTCCGTATTGTTAGTGGCATAAATATGGGTGATATGTGCTTGTGTGAAATGAATCCACATATGTAAACGTGTCAAGAGTACAGTGGAGTGGTCAGTATTCCCTGTCTTCAGCCATGACTCTGTTACTTGGATATATGTTCCCTTTTACTTATTTTATTGCAGTTTTGTCATTAGCATACAAGACATTAGATTAAAACATTTTTGAACGAAGTGAGTTTTAGTACACTCTCCTCCCTCAGTCTTCCCACCTCTTGTCCCCAACCTCTGGCAACCTCCTTCAGTCTCTTTTCTTCTTTCATGTCATACGTGCCCTCGTTTTTTCTGGTTTTGTTTTTAAAGTAGTCTTTTACTTTTTAAAAAAAGAAAATAATTATTGACAGTGATGAAATGTGACTCTGTCACCTAAAAAAAATACAACTGTGTTCCCACCCTTCCTTCAGGTGTGAACTGGTATTTGAATCAGAAGGTACCATATCAGACAGATTCATGAACAGTTCCGAGGTGGTGACTTTCTGTAGCCCACATGGATGTCCTACAGCCTGTGAGCCAGGCCACATGATGGGTGCAGTAGCTCGGTTAGCTAGAAGGTGGTATGCTCACTTTAAAAAAACTGGTGTTTGTGTGTATGTGTGTGCACATGTGTTTTCATCAGTGAGCATGGGCTGTGTCATGTGTGGAGGTCAGAGGACAACACTGAGGTCACTTCAGCTTCCCCCTGATTGAGACAGGCTCAGTCTCTGCTGTAGCACCTGCTGCAAGTCCATGGGAGCTCGGCCATTGCAGGTGTGCACTGCAGCATCTGGCTAAACGTGCAGTTTGGACATCCAGACTCAGGTCCCCATGCTGTGTGGCAGGCACTTTAACCACTTAACCACTGAGGTGTGTGGGCTTGCTGTTTCTTGAGACTGTTTCAGAGCTTGCCTGGCTCTTACCACAAGCATACACAGCAGCAAGCAAAAGATCATACCTCCTAACTGTGCTACTTCCTGTGGGCCAAGCATTCACACACACTAGTCTAGGGGGGCCATTCCTGAAACCACCACACAGTAACCTTACGAAGAGTGAACTTTGACCACGGAACCTCGGAGCTTGTTCTGGAGGTCAGTGAAGCCACTCAGACCTCAGGGCTCTTGCACATGCTGTCCCCTCTGCCAGGATGCTCTTCTTTCATATCACGATGTTGGGGCTGCTCACCCCCAGCTCGTGGGGCCTGTCAGACCACTCACATAAATAACACCTCTTCTCTGTGTGCCTCCACCTGCTTTATTTTATTTCAACCTGGTGTCTTGATCAGTTTTTATTGTCAACTTGACATGACCTAGAGTCACCTAGGACAAGGGACCCTCAGTTGAAGAATTGCCTGAGACAGACTGGCTTTTGGCCATTTCTGTGAAAAATTGTCTTGACTGATGAATGATATGGGAAGACCCAGCCTGCTGAGTCAGCACTGTCTCTAGACGGCTGAGCAAGAGCCAGTCAGAAAACCAGTAAGCAGCTTTCCTTTCTGCCTTTCTGCTTTACTTCCTGCTTGAGTTTTTTAGCTTCTCAGTAACAGACTGGTATTTGAGGTATAAGAGGAAATAAACTTTGTCCTCAAGTTGCTGATGGTCAGAATGTTTTGCTACTGCAAGAGGAAAGAAGCCAGACCACCTGGCATACCTAATATTGGTTGGGTGTTCCTTCCTTCTTTTCTCCAGTAGAATATGCAGTCCCGAGGGGTTTGTCTCTTGCTGTCAGTTGCATATCCTCAGGCCTTGGGCACAATGTTTGTTGCAAATGTTTGCTATTCGCAGAGTATGTCCCACCATGCTGAGTGCTACAGGCTCCTTTTAATTATTGTCATACTCCTATGAACATGGCATGGAAATAGCATCATCACCATTTTACAGATAGGGAAAATGAGGCTGGAAGACATAGGTGCCTCTTTTACCAAGCTCTACCCCAAATGGTGGCACCACCCTAAGCTCTCCATCAACTCAAGTCTAGGTAGGCAGATGTCCATATGTTTACATAAAAGAAGAATAAACAATGCCAGTCACACAAAGAGTAAAGAGAAAGCAAGAATCGATAATAAGCATCTGGGAAAGAGGCGGGATAGACAGTTGATTGATCAGCCCTTTGCCGAGTACATGCTTTGGAGAGTGGAGAGCCTAATTACTGAAAAGAGGAGCCAGGAATGGATTCCTTTTTCTTTTAGAAAAGGGCAAATGAACAGACATGAGACTACTGCTGTTGAGTAAGCAAACTTTTTCACTTGAAAATTAAAAAGAAATTGCAAGTGACACTAACCAAAGCCAAATCTTAGAAGGCAACTGAGTGAGAATAATTAGGTGAAAATACTGGGGACTCCATCCTCCCCCTCCCCCTCCCCCCAGCACACGTACACATGCAGCAAGCACTATGCACAGAAAGGAATGCTATCCAGGGCTTCCTACTTTTTTGTGCCATGGGTGCCTTTTGCAATTTCAAATCCATTGACTCTTTGAGAGTGCTTTTAAGTATCTAAAATAAAACAGAATTACAAAGAAAAGCAATGGCATTATGAAAGGCAGTCACCAAGATGGTAGAAAGTGTCTGTGATGTAGGATAGTGCATCAGATATGATGTAGGGATAAGATGAGTAGCACCCAGTGCGGTGGGTGAGTGCAGCCCATACTGTGAAATGCATACAGAAATTTTTAAAGATTCATTATTTTGTGTGTATGTCTGTGCACATCTGTCCCTACTGATGAGGAAGTAGTGAACATCCTTGTGGAAATAGAACCCGAGTCCTTTGCAAGAAGAACAAGTGCTCTTGGCCGCTGAGCCAGCTTTCCACCCTGCAGGCCGAATGCTAATGCACCACAAAATATCCGTGATCCCCACCACCAAAAAACAAGCTAGTTGCTGTGTGGGAAAGGCATAGAAAGGTTCTGGTTTGAGGCTAATTTAAGTATGGGTGTATGTATGTTGTCCTATCCGAGTTCTGTGCATCGTCTTGCTGTGGCTCTGGCCAGCTATGCTGAGGAAGTAATCAGGAAATAATGTGGAAGCAGGCTGCTCTCAAGGAGTTTCTGAGAACTAGTTCTGTTCACTGAGTGGTTCTAGATCCCCAGGGAATGAGTAAGGAAGTGAGGTCACTCTTGAGAGCCTTGCCATTTCAGCAAGAACTGAATTCAGTTCAGAGCTCAAAAGACAGAGCTAGCTCACCATACTGGGTTCCTCTCTCTCTCCCTCCTCCCTCTCCCTTCTTCCATCTCTTTCTGGGTCTCATGTGTCCCAGGCTGCCTTCAAAACTTGCTATGCAGGGGAGGTTGACCTTGAACATATGCTCCACCTGCAGTGCTGAGATTGTACAGATACCCTTCACACCCAGTTTATGTGGTCTTGGGGCTCAAACCTAGCCTTGTGTATACTAGGAAAGCACTCTTATCAACCTGTCTAAAATGGAAGTGGCTCCCTTTTATTTGCATATGCAAATAGGACACCAAGGGGCTTGCCAAATAGTGTAGGGGCCTCAATGGGAGGAAGAGAGAAGAGAGTAGAGGCAATGTAAAGTATTCCTGAGAGGCTTAACATTTTTTATTAACTTCTCAACTTTTTATTTCTCATTTTATTGAATTATGGTTCAATTGTCTTTGTTACACATTATATGACAGAGTATCTTTGGGAAATTCAGTATGTATGTGTATATGCATTTACTATTATATAAACTAGATCAACCGTGTCATTGTAATTTATCTGCTAAATTTCTCCAATTCTGAATTAAGTCTTCCACCATGCGTGTGTGTTTTTGAGACTTCCTGTGTCCATTCATTTCCCTTAGCTTTTGCCTCTCCAGCTGCTACTCATCTGCTTCTCATTTTATCTGCCTATTTGTTTGTTTACATTTTCTGCAAACAGGCCCTTCTAACACAAGGCCTGTTTTCTTTGCTGCCTCCAGGCTCTTGTGAGAAATGTTGCCTTTTCTATTTATTTGCACGTTCATGTGGAAGTCAGTAAACAACTTGCAAGAGTCAAGGTTCTTGCCTTCCACCTTGTGTTTCTGGAGTTGAACTCACCTGGCCAGCCTTGGTGGTGAGGGCCTTTACCCACTGAGCCATCCCACTGGCCAACAAGTGTGTTGTTTTGTTTTGTTAACTTTTGTTCATTGGGCCTTATTGTGGCTGTGGGGAAACCTCATCAGGACCACCAGTGATGTGCCCCACGCAGGCAAGAGGATACTTGTCTAGTCTGTCTTTATCACCCTGCCTCTCTGTCTTGCTTCTGAGTGTACATATGGTGAAGAGGTCTTTCTGCCCTGTGGTAGGGATGGAAAGGCAGGAACCTAGGGTTCTCTGGAACAAACTTTTCTCAGGATCTCAGCTCTCCCCTAGGGTTCTGCAGCCCTTTTCTAGCCTGTGCTGCACTTCCTAAGTCTGGGTCCCAACCTTACCTGTGAGCCACTAGCGAGGGCATGGCACATATTTGGAGTAGATCTTTCTCGAATACATCTTGCCACTTTGTACTTACAAAAATGACACAATCATAAAAATAAGCACTGTGGAATTATACAAAGTAAAAGGGAGCTTGAATCTGACCATTTATCAATGTAGCTATCATTAATAGATTGCTATGTCATTTAAATATTTTATATACATTTAAATATATGTAAACGTTAAAAATTCAGACAAGATTATACTATATTGACAAATTTTCACTTATTTTCCCCTCTAATATGCTAGCAATTTTTAAAGTGTAAGTGAAGAAAATGTCAAGATATTTAATGCATATTTGTTATGACTTTCCTCTGTTATGAACAGGTATGTTCCAAACATGTTTGAGCATGAGAGTATTTCTGTATGTCCGATTACTAGACATGATGTCAATGGCTCATATTCACTTTTAAAAACTATGCTTCTGTCAAACTTCTTTTCCAGGAGGCTGAGGGTCACTATTCCTTATATAGAATCTGAACACTGCTGTTTCCTCATGCTCTGACCAACATTAGATTATGACTTCAGTTTTGTTTCGTTTTAGATTTTTTAGATTTATTTTTAATGTGTCATTTGTCTGCCGTGTGTGCAGGTACATATGGAGGCCAAAAGAGGGCATCAGATCCATCAGAGCTGTAAACCAAAAGCAGAAAATGTTTAAACCTGCTGGATCTCTCATTCCCCTCCTTCCCTCCAACCCCCACTTGGTTTTCCAAGACAGGATTTCTGTCCTGGACTCACTTTGTAGACCAGGCTGGCCTCCAACTCACAGATCCACCTGCCTCTGCCTTCCAGAGTGCTGGGATTATAGGGGTGTGCCATGGCACCTGGCTCATTTGCATTTTTGATAGTTAAATTAAAAGTACTATCCTATCATTATTTTCATTTGAAATTTTTAAATAAAAGTTCAGTGCAGTTTTCATATGCTTATTGCCTGATTATATTCTTCTTGTATATAATTTTTCTGTTTTTTTTTTTCTTCTCTGCCCTGTTCCCCATCGAGTTCTTTTTAACGAAGCAGTTTGCTCTGTATATATTGTTTGTATTTTAAAATGCTTCCCAGCATATTATTTTTCTTTGTGGTATGTTTGAGCTACTGATATTTCAGAATTCCACAGTTATTACTATTCAGGCTTGTTTTGCAGGTGTCATGTCTCCCAGAAAAACTGTACTTAGGATGATGGCTATCTGAAGAATGAACTCATGTTTATCTTTTCCTGTGCTTTCATGGTCTCAGTGGTCTCATCTTTCATATATAAATCTTTTATCCACCTGAACTTTTTCTCTCACTACCTCTTGAGGTTGGTCTGGAGAGCATTCCATCGCTCATGCTGACCTCAGGGCTGGGCTCACAGGGGTGAGCCACTGCAAGTGGCTCAGTTGAAATGTGTTTTGATGCATGGCTACCTATTTAATCCAACATTGTGAGTAGATGTTTTTTTTTCCAAGGGATCGGAAATGCCACTTTTATCAAGATTGTTTTGCTGAGTGATTTAAGATCTATCCAAAGGGAGAATCAAAATTGGGATGGCACTAGACATGGGCTCTGACACACTGCGAAGCATGAGCTGCATTTCTCTTCCTTCTAAGGGCAGAGGAAATAATGACTTGGTGAAACTAGTCAGGGCCATAGTTAGTGAGCTGTGACCCTGTGGCTGCTAACGTGGATTGGGGCTCCATTCACTTCTCTACGCCTCATTTTGCTAATCTATAAAGCCAGTGGCTTGGGCTGAATGGTCTCAGCAGTTAGTGCAGGGAAAGTGTTCATCATGAGATTTCCTGACGTGTCTCATTAGGGGACTGTGCTGTGCTCAGATGTGAGGTCTGAGCTGGAATGTTGTGCTTCCCAGTGTGTCCCTGCTCTCTGCTGACCACTTTCCTGTTATTCATGTTTCAGCTGTCTGAGAAGTATGGGCTGCCAGTGGAGAAAATCACAAAGCTTTATAAGAAGAGCAAAAAGGGGTAAGAAAAAAGCTAACTCAGCTAGCTGCCCTGTCTGCAAGGTACATTTTTAATATAGCTTTACCTGTTGTCACATCCGTGGCCCACGATGCTAGCAGTTCAGGCAGGGAGACCCACAATGCATTTCTAACATGTCACCCGAGGTGCTTTCATCTACTGACAGCCTCACATGGGCGGGAGTGGTCTAGAGGTGGTGGGACATCGGGGAAAATGACGTTGCAGAACTACATGTAGCTCTTCACATTGGCTTCTGAGTGACACAGTACAGGACAAAAATTAGCTGAGGCTAAAGGAAATTATTTCAAGGTAATCATTAATGAAATCTCAAATGGGCGTCAGGCTGCTCGCCCACATGGTAAGGAACAGTGAACAGTTAGTCCTTCCTGGTTGGGTGGTGAGGAGCCTCTGGGTTCCCTGCTCCATTTCCTCCTCACAGGCTCACTGAGGAGGAATGAAGCCCAGGGCCTGCTTAAGTATTTGCCCCAGGTCTCACTTTCAGTAAACAGAAAGCATATTCAATGCCTGCAGGGAGGTGGGCCGCTTCAATGGCCTCAAGGATCAAGTGCTTCCCTCTCCTCTGCCCCTCTTAAGACCTTTCTAAGGCTTCCTCTTTGGGAGTAGGTACCATAAAACTCTTCTGGACCCTTTTCATAAAGAAAATATGACCTGGGTTCTCAGGCTTTCTGATTTTGGAGTCTTTGGCTGACTGAGCATCAAACTTGAACTCCTGTTAGACACTCAGTGAATGTGTGCTGCAGTTCTTTCCAAGATCAGTGCAGTAGGCTGGGGATACCACTTTGAGTGAAGCCTCAAGTCTTGCTGGCTAGAGAGCTTCAGTGTGGACAAACACACTGCTGATAGCACTGCCTTTCAGCACTGGGCCTGTGAAGGCCTATGCATAAGGCTTTTATCCCAACATCAGCCCACTAAGCGTGGGTGCCTTTTAATTCTGTAAAAGAACAAACTGAAGGTATGGCAGCATCCCTGATGACACCACTATAAAGTGATTCAGGGAGTCATTCTTTCTCAAATGGAAATCTCTTTGGCTAACAAGAGTGAGACAGGCTCAGGCACTTCTCAGTCACAGATAGAGGTGCTGGAGGGACACTTTACTGGTTAAGAGCGTGTGTGGCTCTTCCACAGGACCCTGGTTTCATTCTCAGCACCTACATGGCATCTCACAACTACCTGCAATTCTAGTCCAGGGGATTAAATTGGTCTTCAGAACTCTGAGGGTACCATGCACACATACCGTACACAGAGATGCATTCAGGCAAAACACTCAAATATAAGACAAAAACAAAATTTATATAAAAAAAAATCACAGATAGACTCTGGAAGTTGGTTTTCTTGAAACCAAACCGCCATGGAGTAGGCAGCCAGGAAGAGGTGAAGTAGCTTGGGGTGAGGCAAAGCCAGCTTTAGACCCAGCTCAGGCGTTCATTGGCTGGGTGAAGTTGGAGAGCCATTGACCTTACTGAGTTGTTTCTTACTTGCAAAGTGCTGCTGATAAAACTTGCCTTTATAGTTGCTGTAGAGTCATATGTAACTTTTACTGTACATGTGTGTTCAGCCAAGGGCAGTTGAGGTTTGTAATGAAAATACAGAGGGGCCTAAGAATGTGATTAGTCAGTAGCTTGAAGGCTGCTCTTGCATAAAGCCCTCTGTTCACTGGCTTTGTTTCTTACCCCACCCCATCTCACCCAATTTCGGCAGCATCCTGGTGAACATGGATGACAACATCATTGAACACTATTCAAATGAGGACACCTTCATCCTCAACATGGAGAGCATGGTGGAAGGCTTCAAGATCACGCTTATGGAGATCTGAGCGCTGGGCCCAAGTCCCCTTGACAGGAGCTTCCGGTGCACTCCTTCCTGGGAGAGGTGGGCTCGCTGCCCTACAACCTGGAGACCCATCTCACCCATCTCAAGTGACTGTTACAAGACTGCTTGGAAGGGGGCAGGGCCCAAGGCCCACCAACAGACCAACAGTCAACTCTTCTACTTGCTTGGAGCTGAAGCCTGTATCCCTCGGCTAAGTTCTTTAAGCCTGTCAGGCCCTTATTTATTGTCCATTTTTTCCCCAAGAGCCTGGAGTCCAGGCCCTCCAGGACTCTACAAGTTACTGATAGCTCCACCTGAGACCTCCAGAGTTCCCCCTTCAAGGGAAACACAGCTAGTCCATTCATCTCGAAGAGCCTGGGGAACTGCGATGCCTTTTTTCTTACCTCTCCACATTTCTTGAGTGGATGGACAAGATGAGCTGCTTCTTGGCACAGTCGTCATGGGTGGGGTAAAGAGGACACCCATTTTCTGGCCTGGAACCTTAAGGTTGCTCTGAGGAAGGTCATTTTGCTTAAATACTTCCAGGGGATCTCAGCAAATAGCCACTGGGCCTTGTTCAGGAAGACATTCTGCTACCATGTCAGTAATAAGGAGCAAAAAGTATGATTGACAGCCATGTACATAATTTGTACATAATATTGCAATAATATATTTTACCTGTGGTGTGTGGGCATGTTTACTGCCGTTGCCCTGGAGGGGACATACCTGGAGACTCAGAGCATTCTGCTCTATCTGAGAGGAGGCTAGGAAAGAGGCCTTTAAGGTATCATGTGACTGGTGAATGCCAAGATGGACTCTCCACTGAGCCATGCTGAGGACTTGTTTCCCCAAATGGAGCCCTCTCCCCTCAGACATGACTCTCCCTTGAGGCCATCACATTTTGTCTCATGGTGATCTGTTGTCTAAGAGTGTCCTTTGAGCTGTTCAGGAAAGATCATGCTGTCAGCGCCTTCTTTAGCACTGGAGTGAGACACCTTGAAGCTTATGCAAAGTTTCCGCAAGGGTTTGCACTGGGGTCCTATCCCTGGGGCCTGCTGCAGAACTGCTTGGCTTACATGGGGATGGACACAGTAGTGCCTCATAGTTTACAAGCATGTCCTTCATCTCAAGTGGCCCCTTTGCAAACCCAGCTGCAGCTTTGCGAAGCGAGCCAGCAGCTCGGCTGGGCTGTGACCAGCAGACATTGCTTCCTCTGGCTTCTGAAGATGGGAAGAGGTGAGGCTGTCCACCCTGGCTGTGGAAAGCGTGGGATTTCTGGAACTTCTGAGACTGGCTTTGAGAGGCACACTGGAGAGCTAAGGCTGTTTCCTCCTCTCCTGGCCCTTGGGAGGGCAAGAGAAAACGGCTTTCCTGAACAGCATGCCCCATGGTGGGCCTCAGTTCTCTTTGAGAGGACAGGTTGGTAGCTTGGGGATTTTTTTGTTACACTGTGGGCTGAGCACTAGTTCGGATAGTCAGGCACATCCCACCCCAAAGCCTGGATAATGGGGCAGCTTCCATGGAAAGGTCCAAATTTGTCTATGAAGCACTTTGATGTCTTACCTGGAGGCTCTGTTCTCCAGCTCCTGCCTTCTTGCCCCACCTTCCCCTGAGAGCCCGAGCAGCCGAGGCTGACTCTAGCCTAGCTACCCAAAGCTGCAGAGGAATGGGCTGGAGAGTAGGTGCTATGACCAAGAGGATCCAAAGAATAGCAGGGGCACCTTTCTGAGAGCCCACTGGGCTCCGAATCCCTCTGTGTTGCCAAAGGTTTGTATCCTGGGCTCGGCTCTGCTTAGTCCTCTGCTCCACCCCACATCACTTGCTGAACCAGCAGCTTGGGGACCCTCTAGGGTACTAGCAGGGCTCTGATCTAAGGCAGACAAACTCAGTGTTGGAAATATATGCTCTATGCGCTTCCCATGCTACAGCACTTGGGGTTAGCTCCAAACATGAATGGCAGACCTTAGGGTGGCTCAGGATTCCAGGGAGACAGATCTGTAGTGATCTGACAGGCTCCCAGCTCTTCTCTCCGGTTTCTGGAAAACTGCCCATCTCCCCGAGGCAGAGGACCAGCTGGAGATGGCTTTGCCTTTGTCCTGAGTCACTACAGTCCTTGTGGTAGCCAGAACAAGGGACATGAAGCCAGGACCACAAATAGGGGTACAGCGGCAGGTCCAGGAGTGTCTGTTGGTGGACTTCTCTGCATCCGTCCCTCGCTGCATTAGCAGAGCTTTGCTGAGCATCATTTCCTGAACAAAAATAGCAAGATAGAAAAGCTTGTCTTTCCTTTGTCCCCGAATTAACCACACCCAAACTTTTTTTTTTTTTAATCCATAAAAGGTTGGGGAACACATGAAGCAGGTGTTTTCATTCTACGTCCCCACTGAAACTTCCTCAGTGTTTAGAAATTGGAACCAACAACAACAAAAATACACAATTGGCTGCCATCTTGAAATCAGTTCCTAAAAGACTAAGGCATGTCCCAAAGCAGAAACCTGGGAAGCATGAAATGAGTTAAAACATTTATTTTTCATGCAACAGGAAAAGAGGGTTTGTGCCAAATTCTAAGAATGGCCCTTTCTGAAAGACAAACAAGGGGAGACTGATTTGTATACAATCTACTCCCACATAAAAAAAGAGTAAATGTAACTTAATAGTTTTGTAAATGGGAGAGGGGAATCTATAAACTATAAATATGTTATTTTATTTTTTGTACATTTTTAAGAAGAAAAAAAATAAATATTCACAATATGAGTCAAACAGCTGTGTCTGCTGCTTTCTGGGCAGTGGCTGCTGGTGTGGGGAAGAGTCACCAGCCTGGGGTCTTGGCTGTCCCTGCCCCTTCAGTCCTTCATACAGTGGAGACTTGCCTACCAGTGCTCTCCCTCCTCCTTACACCAGGCTTGCAAAAGAAGAGGGCCAAAGGGCAACAAGAGGCCTCCAGGGTGGCTGCCAGCACAGCTGCCCTTGACTGGCCTCTCAGGTGGGTTCTTTCCACTCCCTTCTCTCTGGCACTTTGTGGTTATTTCTGCTTCATTAGATCTGTGCCAACCGCTACGGAGAGGCTGAAACCGCACGGCTCCTACTTCAGTTCCGTCTCCACACTCTCTGACCCTTGAAAACCCATACTGGGGCTCCTGTGCTAGCCACCTCATTATGCAGCATTCACACTGCTCCAGCTGGTATCGTCAATGATCTCCAGGAGCAGCCATTCCAAGAGGCAGAATGCTAGCATTTTCTACAGCACCCTTCTCTAAGGCACAGTACTAAAATCTTGCCTCAAAAAAGCCTTCCCTGGCCTCACCCCCAATGGGATCCCTGCCCTTTGTGCTCAGATCAGTGCTAGGGAAAAACAGGCCTGGGGTGGATGGAGAGTGTTTATTACAGGAAAGTTCTGGAAAGATCATGTAATTAGAAATGGGCCATGGTCTTTTTTTATTGCTACCCATGTCCTTCCTCATCTTTGGGTCTGATTGTTCTTCATACCTGCCTGAATGGGTCGTTTGGGGGGATGTGAGTGTTATCACATCTTCCTTTCCCTGTGGACATCAGTGAACTGTGCTTATCCCCTCCTCCCCCCTCCCCAAGCTCCCCAAACTGGGGGAGATTTTTGGTGACATATTCCATCTATTCCAAAGGGTTCTTCAGCTCTGTACTCCTAAGCAACTCTAAATGGGTCCATGGTTAATACTGGGAAGTCAAGAATTTGAGGAAAGACGGTGGGGGCCTCTGATGAGCCAGAGGCAGAGAAGAGAAATGTGAAAAGACACCAAGGGTGAGCACCACCCATGTTCATTGGGCATCAGTATCCATCACGTGGTACTTGGGAAAGAACATTTCCCATTCGCCATGAAGTGTTTATAGTGGTATTTGATCCTGAGTTAGGTATTCCCCTCCAGCCATCTCCTTTGCTAACAAGGCCTCTCTAGCTCACACATACACTTCCAAGCCTGCCACACTTATGCTGACTGGCGGCCCCATCAAACACTCAGTATGAGTCCAGCCAAATGATGAGATGTTGCTATTGAGGTTCAGCGAGAGGTCTGACTGGCCATTTGCCTGTCTTCCTGGGGGTGGTGTGTACTGGTGAGGATTTTTATTAGCATATACTAATTTAGATATTTACACACATGTATGATTTGGTCATTTTCATACCTCATTACTCTGGTTTGTTCCCCTTCCACTCTTGCTGATCCCTTCATTTTTCCTAACCAGGCTCCTTTCACATGTCTCCCACGTTTCCATGTGCACCGTGTGTGTGTGTGTGTGTGTAGACTCAATGAGTTTAGAGTTGCTTATGTGAGCATGGGGAGAAAGTTATTTAGAGCATGGGCATGGGCAACTTAGTATCACTGTTACACCAAGTTACACCGCTAAGGAAAATGTCTCCCCTTCCTCCTCAGGGAGGGGTGGAGTCTCTTCCCTGTCCCTACCCCCTACCCCAAACCCCACCCGTGTTAGAATGTCCATGGGCCCAAACTTGGGCATAGGAGGGAATATTTAACTAAGTGGGGTTGGCAAGTCCAGCTGCATTGTGCTTTAGAGTGTTTTTACTGTTTGTCACAGAGAAATACTAAAATATCAAATATTCCCTGGAAATTCATAGAGCTAAGCCTTCCCATGCCTGGGTGCTCCAAGCTGCCCCCTAGTTAGCTCCTGACGGTCACTATCTCTGCACCCAAGGAAGGTCTGGAACTGTGCACCACACGTTAACACTCAGTACAGAAAGTCCTAGGCAACAGGCATATTGATGCTACAAAAGTGGGGAAATGGTTGAGGTGTAGGTATACAGGCTCCTCAGGGCTCTGGCCACATTCCCATCATCACCTCATCATCACGTGTTGTGTTTCAGATATTGCTTACACACAGAGACTAACTGTGGAGGAGGAAAAGAGTCTCCTCCACATCTGCACCCCAAAGGTCTAGCTGGCCTGTGAGGAGCCTATTGTACCTCTGAATCTAGGGAGCAAGTTAGTAGCTCTTGTTCATACAGCATTAGCCTTTGGGGCTGTAGTCAAGGCCAGTGATAGGAACAAGATGAGAAAAGCTTGATGTGATGGCTTTGGGGGAACATTTAGTTATCTCTCCCACTAAATCTCCAACAGAGTGGGAAGGGAAAGGATTATATTGCTGTTGTTTTTTTAGTTTGGTTGGTTTTTGAGACAGGATTCTTTGTGTACCCTTGGGTGTTCTAGAACTCACTACATAGACCAGTCTGGCCTTGAACTTACAGATCTGCCTGCTTTGCTTCCTGAGTGCTTCCCTGATCCTACTGAGGAGTTTTTCTGAGTTTTGCTTTGGTGCTTCATGTTTGGAGAAGCACAAAGTGGGAGGGAGTGAAGGCCAAGCTGAGAAGGAAGTAAGGAAGCCACACATGGACCAGAACTGCTTTCAAACTCTTCCACCCTCAAACCTGGAAGACACAAGACACTGTCAGCTGAGGCAGCTTAGTAAGAAAAAAATCTCATGCTCCAGACAATGATATTAAATAATAAACATGCTTTAATGCCAGGCAAGAGCTATACAATCAACTGAGAATGGGACCACTTCACATAATATGACATATATATAATTAAATCCATTTCCAGAAAGTCCCCCTGGGGAGTACCACACCGCCCCTTCTCCATCCTGAGCGAGGTATGAACAGTCAAGCACTCTGAAACGTCCTCCAGTCCTGTGGACAGCACAGACTTCCTTTACTTGGAACAAAACAGGCTCTACCTCCACCAGAGGCCCCTGAACACAGCACAAACACTGCCTGGCCACAGGAGTGACAGATGTCTTCAGGCACTCGGCCCTCCTGATGCTGTGAAGTTCATTGGTCAAACATGCATGCATAAAATGACACCCAATGCCTTCCTGGGAGAGGTGGAGAAGAGGAGGAAACATACAGATAGGTCTGTTATGTCTGTGTGTCTAGCTGGTCTGGAGCTCTCCAGGCCTTCTGGGGACCACAGGGTTCATAACCTGTGCATCTGGCTCTTGAATTCTGAAGAGCTGGAGGCCACCTCTGGTTTCCATCCCAACTTGGGTTAATTTTGCTTTCCAAAAACAGACTTTATCATTTGGCTCACAGGATTTGGCAAGCCTTGCTACAAAAGGTAAGGAAATGACACTAGGAAATATTAAGATTACAAAATCTAGGTCACAAAATTTCAACCTATGGAGACACCATTAAAGTTTGAACTTCTGCCAGTTAAGAGTATCGCCATGGGGGGGGGGACCTTCGGCCAGCAAGAATTGCCTGGGCATCATTTCTTATAGCTGTGTTTAACTTTTTGCGGCTTTGTTCTACAGGAAGTGGCTACAGGCAGCAGAGACCTTCCTGACTCCTCTTAGGCAGGCTCTGCCACCAACATCCTTGAGTGTCTGGGCCTTGTTGATGCCACTGTGTGTGAGGCTTTGGTTGCCTGTAGCCAGAAGTTTTTGCTTCGAACCCTTATTTCAAAGTAGTATATATGAGGTGACCAGCCCAAGCAACAACTCAGCTTTGCTAGATTCAAATAACACGGTGAAAGGGAGTGCTGTTGGGACCCACGGTGGCCTCAGACACTGCAGGCTCCCTAGCCGGCACCTACAGTGGGTGGGTGAACTGCCTGGCTGGCCCACACCTCACTACATGAAAGATACCCGGGGGCAGAAAAAGAAGATTCTAGGCGTGGCTCCCCCACTGAGGATGTAGGTTACACTGTTAGGACCAATCTGCTTTTCCGAGTCTATGGAACATTCATCTGCTTAGAAAGACAGCACACCTGCACCTGCCGGTGCGCTGCTGGACCTTGGCCCCTTCTCAGAGCTGCTGGTGGACAAGACGCTTGGAAACTGCCTTCCTCTGGCCACCTTGACTCTGTAAAACCATTCGAAATCAAAGCTGGGCCCTTGTCATCATTCTTTTGTAATTTTATGGAGTATATAAAATACACTTGTTGACTGGTACATTTGTGCAAAGACAGGACTTTAAAACAAGACACTGACATTCGTTGTAGTTGGCTTCACAATAAACTGCTAAAACAAGTCTTCTGTAGTAAGATTGCATTAGCGCTCACTAAACATGCATTTACAAGGCAAAACACTTAATTTGGTCTGCAATACCCAATATTTTATATACAGCAGTCTTTTTATAAATCACAAGTAGGTAGCAAGATGGGTCTGGTTTTAGAATGTTACCATCTGTGTTTGATTTTTCAAAGGGCCTCATATTAGCTCACCTCTGTAAACCTGTGGGGTGGGAGAACCGCTGAGTCATCTTTCCCCATCTCTGTTAATTTACCTTGTAATGTTCACAGCTTGGAAACTACAGCCTGCTGGGGTGGAGGGGAATGTCCCAGCTGGCTTTAATAGCTTTACCCCAGAGGGTAACCTGCTCTTAGAAAACCTAGCCTCGGGTGCCTGCCATAGCCCTGAGGGCATGCGTGACAACACACCCAGATTAGGAGTTTTGTCTTTCAAACAAAGCCCCTCAAAGCTTGCTGAAGGATCTCAGGGGCAGAATGGAATTCTTTTCTCTGGCCCCACCAGTCTTGGGTTTTAAGACAGACACATTAGAATCAAAGGGAAAAAAGTAATGATGATTAAAAAGTCATCCAACAGGGAACACCACAAAGTCTGTTCATGCTCTCCACAAGCGCTCTGGGCATTCACGTCCACGACGAAAGAAGCAAGGGGCAAGGGTGTCACAGCAGAGCGCGTCTGACTGAAGAGGGGACAGCTTCACCATCAATCTTGTTTGGCAAAAAAATACAAATAAAATAAGTTTAAAAGCCAACTGGGAGAGACCCAGGCAGCTGTAGCGTCCTTAGGGTGCGGGGCTCAGAACTGGCCGGCGCTGCTGGGGTCACACTGCAGGAGACGCACTATGGATGGATCGCTTTTGGCCCCTCGGATGAATTCTTCCAGGGAGAGTTTTCCTAGAAGGCAAGAGGACCAGTGAGTGACGGCCTGTGGTTCTTTGCACTGCACACCTGCACACGGGGCACAGCAGAAGCCCACAGCTTCACCCACCAGAAGCCAGGAGACCATGAGGCAGGGACCCCAATTCTCTGTTTACCATGGCATTCCCCCACCTCGCTCAGTGCACAGGGCCATTTAACAAGACCTCCAGGACAGGACCCAGGGCCTGGGGAGGGTACTGGCTTACCCTGACCTGAATCTTTGCCCTAGTGGCTCTTCTGCCTCTACCTATACCAGGGCCTCACCCCACTCCTCGAGCCCCTGTGCTCATGCTCAGCTTCTGAGGACTGAGTAGCCCTAGCTCGTTTGCGTGTGCCAGGCTCAGGCCCTTCAGCCCCTGTGTACTGCTGTATTCTGGTTTGCAGAAGACTCCTCCCCCCACCCATCTCCCAGTGGGCAGAGCAGGAGTGTAGGTTCTTTTTAACAACTTTTGAGGATAGCACCACCTTCATCCAAAGTCGGGAGGATAAAGGAGTGTGTTCTAGACAGAAGGTGATACACTTCTGTCAACCCAGGCGGCTTGAGAAGGAAGCCAAAAACCTGGATCTCTCACCAGACGGCTTTCTTTCTTCTTTTTTGATATGGACTCTACTGTGTAGCCCAAGCTTCCTTTTTTTTACCTCAGGCTCCTCAATTTCCTGGATCTTCAGTATCCTTCCTCCTCAACTTTCCGCCAGTAAAGGTCTCTGTCACTATCACTTTGGAGAAATGGGGGTGGGGGTGGCTTTCCTCATTCCTGGCACTTCCGTGGTGACCGTTTGATTGAAGTGACTCATTGACTGATAGTTGGAAATAGAACTGTTGGGAGCCGTTACCTAACTACCTAACTTTGCCCTCTCTCCTTCCCTGCAGACTTAGCCCCATCTGTTTTTCCAAAGACAGATACGAGGCTGCCAGGCTCCTCCAGGCCTGTGCACTTCAGTACCTCCTTAGCTGCTCTTCCGTGCTACCTGCTCAGCCCCTGCAGGATGAGAATGAGGGGATGGGATTGGAAGCAGCATCTAAACACTTTAAAGCTGCAGGCACAAGCACAGGCATCGGGCACCACAAGCTGTAGAGCATTTGGTACCCCATATGAACTCTGCCTCTTGCACAGACTCCCAGATTGACTTGCTTGTAGGTGCAGACTTTTCATGGCAGAGGCCAGCAGTGGGATGCAAAGACCCTTATCTAAGGAGACTCTGGTGGCAGCAGGCTTCACACCACGCCGGCTCTGCTCCAAGTGAGGAGGGACAGGAGGCTCATGCCCGAAGCACTGAAGCCAAGCCCTGAGCTGAAGCAGTGTGTTTTTCGGGTGCTCAGCAGTCCCTGCCCTCCTGCCCTCACTGCCTCCATCCCCATAGCTTTCCTTGTTTAAACAAATCTTTCCTTATCAAAGCCCAGGGCAGTAGTAGTCGGCTGTGCATTGGGCAAGGGCCCAGGCAGAGCTCTTTGATCCCGTAGAAACAGTCCCAGTGGAGAGACTCTGCCATTGCCTTGAGCCAAATATCCAGAAGTGTCTTTTCCCCGTCATTTAGTCCTCCTCTAAGGAAGAGGCTGGGTCTTAAAGCCATCATGTTCCCCAGATGACCAAAACCTGTGGTTCAATATCATAAAAACAATCCCATGTTTGTTTAAACTTGTGAAACAAACTATGTGCTGTGAATCAGGGCACATGAGGGAAAACAGCTCTCAGAGGATGTCAGGCAGCTTCATGGAGGCAACTTCTAGCAGTGAACAAGCTGGCTGTGCCACCAAACCAAGATTCTCAGGGAGCTGGCGCCCCACGTGTGGGGGGAAAAGGAGGCTTATTCTATGCAGAACATGCTATCATACACACCACGAAGGACCTGGTCTATTTGTACACAGCTCACTAGAATTATTAAACATCAGGTGTGAGGGTCTGGGGCCAGTGAGCTGTCTCAGTGAATAGAAGTATGTGATGCGTAAACCTGATGACCTGAATTTGATTCCTGGAAACTATGTAAAGGAAAGTGGGGGAAAACGAACTTCATAAACATGTCTTCTGCATGTGTGCACCATGGCACACTCATACATGTCATGTAATAATACTTGCAAAATTCTACACTGTAATATTAAAATGAGTTTTATGTTTTAAAAATGAGTTGGCTGGAGAGATGGCTCTGCAGTCAAGAGCAGAGGACCAGTTTGATTTCCAGCATTCATGTTGAGTAGATCACAACCACCTGCAGCTCCAGTTCCAGGGAACTGTATATCCTCTTATGATCTCTGCAGATTTCTGCATGCGTGTGATGCATATAAACTCACACATGTGTGCAGGTACAAACATACATGCATGTAAATAATAAAGAAATACATGTTTGTTTAAAGAGCTGTGAAGCTTTTGGCAGCATTGGGTCATCAATGGTAGGCCTTGACTTAGCACTGTAAACTCAGGAACTATTTCTGAATAGCATTTCAAGATTTGGCAATAAAAATAATGATTCTAAAATAACTTTAAATTTCAGTTGAATAACGATCAATTACTTAGCATACATATGTCCCAAATATTGCACAGAGAGAGATGCTATAAAGAAGTCATTATTTCTCAATTGCCTGGGGATCCTGTATCTTACTTGGTAGCCCAACATGCAGAAACCATATCTATTTATTTGATTTTGCAGATAGCTTCAGACTTGTGGTCCTCCTGTGTCACCAAGCGCTCTTTGGTTTGTGCACCTGCTGGCTGCATCCAGGCAGCACCCTCACCCAGTGGAACCAGCAGACCACTCCAACCTGCTTCCCACTACCTGAGCTTTCACTTGGACGCAGCATCGTAGAGTCTGCTCATAAGATCACTCAGGCAGGCTGGGATAAAAGCTGTTGGGGTCTTTAAGAAACAGCAGGCACATCCCCATACTCTGGCCTATTGGCCACAAGGATCCAGACTTCTAGAAAAGGCCCATCCTACCTCAGTGGCTTCTTGGGTCCTTTTATTTCTGCTCCACAGGACCCATTCTATTCTGGGGAAGGCTAACTTAGGAGAAAGCTAGAAGGGCCTAGAAAATAAGGCCTTTGCTCTAGACTGGGACCAGCTCCAGGGTCTACCCACTTCTATTCCTCCCCGCCCAGCATAGGTGGTTGTCACATATCACTGTGCATAAGGTCCCTGTGGTTGACATTTGGTCCTTTTATAGAGCCACCCTGCCCGGACTCCACCAGAAGCTTGACCCAAGCAAAGTCCTTTAGCCTCTTACCATCTCTATTGGTGTCCATCTGGCGGAAGATCTTCTCTGTCCTTTTTTCTGGGGTTGATTCATCTTCAGGCATTTTCATGACAGAGGAAACCATTTTGTAGATAGCCTAGGGAAAGAAGCAGCCGGGTTGTGATATGGAAACAGTTCAAGCCAACAGTAGCTCTATCAAGAGTCAGATGCTGGAGTAAGGGGAAGGGCCCTTTGCTCTGCTGGAGCGCTGTCTGTCCCTGAGCCTTTTACAGGACAGGATGTGAAGTCCGTGGTAGAAGCCAGGCCCTCGAACTTGCTCTCCACCAACGACACCCTCGGTAGTGCCAACTGGCAGAAAAGCCCATCCTGCTGCCTCTGATGTGTTATACGTGTAAAGGAGCTCTCAGCAGTTGTGTTAATATTTGAGCCATGCTTGGGGGAGGGGCAGGACTGAGGTTGTATTCCTAACATGCCAGGAATGGTTGCTATTCTCAGGACCTCTCACACATTAGATGACTGACCACCCCTAGGCTCAGAGACAAGTAGGGCCTATTGTGGTTACAACCCTGGCCCTCGAGGAAGACAGACACCCGCCAGCCTGTGAATGCACGTGGAGAGAGAATCTCTTATGTACTGCATGAAAGCATTGCCTGTCTATAAAAAGCTGAGGTAGGAAACAGGAAGTTGGAGTTCTGGCAGAGAGAGATGAATGCTAGGATAGAGTCAGAGGTAGATTCGTCCTGGACTGTAAGGTGAGGTAACCAGCCATGCCGCACACATATAATAGCATAAACAAGCTGGGCACAGTGGCCTTTGCCCCTGCTGTATCCCAGTTCTTGAGGAGGCAGAAGCCGGTGAATCTCTGTGAGCTTGAAGCCAGCCTGGTCTACAAAGTGAGTATAGGACAGCCAGGGCTACACAGCAAAATCTGTCTTGACAAACCAAAAAAAAAAAAAAAAAAAAAAAAAAAAAAAATAATGGGTAAAATAAGTTATAAGTTCTGAGCTGGTCAGGATTGAGCCCAAACTTTTGGTCTAAGCATTTGTTCATAAATAATAAGGTCTCAGAGTCATTATTTCAGGAACTGGGGTGAGGGTGGCCATGTGTATGTCATTATCTTCCCCCTGGCAGACCTTATCAGTCCTCTCAACCTGTGCAGCACTGTTTTCTCCACAGTGCGTGGCTATGGGCTCACTCATTCTCTGAAGATCCAAGTAGCTCTGAGAGGGAAGGCAGGTGCTGTTAGAGTTTTGGATTATAATAACTTTGCAATCTCAGGCTGAGATAGACTTCTGTGAAATATGATAGAAGAAAAAGAGATTTGACTGAAGGACTGAGTAAGTGGAAGTGAAGATGCACAGGAAAGGTTCGAGGGCCTCACTCATCAAAGGTACTTTGTATTTAGGAAGAGCAAGATGAAGTCATTGTTTAGATCATGACATTGTTAATCAATTTTACTTTGGGCACTTCAGCATGGTGAAAAAACGTTTAAAAAAATAGATTTTGTCAGAAAGTTCTGGAACTTTCTGGAGTTCTAGGTACATCAGTGTAACTGGGAAAAAGGGAAATAAAGACAACTAAAGAGAAGAGGAAATGCCAGGCGAAGGTGATAGTAAGGGTTAAATTTCCCTGCTTTACATTCTTGTTTAGGATCAATCCTATCAGAAATACCTAAAATATTGTAGACATGTTCTAATCCCAGCCAACAAAATAAGAATGAAGGTGGATTCACCCAGTAGAGGTCCCCTTGGGCAGATACCATCCCTCAGAGACCCCTGTGGCAGACTTCCATGTCCCTTGCTGAACTCCAGGGACACCCCATGGTCAGTCACTCTAGGAAGACAGTCAAGGCCAGCACCGTGGCCCAGTTTAGAGTGATGGCCAACACTGGATAAACTCAGCCACATCCAGCTTTCCTGAAAAGTGCTTGCTAAAGAGTTCCTGCAGGCAAGAATAGGGCTGTAATTAGTTCTTCTCCCAGACCCTGTCGGCTGTTCTCGGCTGTTCTTGCAAGCCTCCATCTGTGTCTCCACCTGTGCTATGGGTTTAGAACCACAGGCCAACCTGTTGGCCATAGAGGTAGTGCTCTTTTTAAAAGTGGGAAAGCTTTCCTGCTAACTCCAGAACAAGGCAAGATGGGACCAGGCAACACACACACACACACACACACACACACACACACACACACACACACACACTTCGAGCTTCTTTGTGTTCTGTGAGTTCATAATCTCAGGGATCTCAGAACAGCAACAGCAGTGCAGTGTCTGGACCCCACCGGTTCACCCCAGCACAGCCTCTGTCCAGGGCAAGCACTGCTCCGTCAGCATGCGTAGAGGTGTCAGCTGAGGAATATTTACAGACAACAGAGGCATTTATTTTTTGCCTCAAGACTTCAGCATACTGTGATTGTCTTTCCCCAATCTCTTTTGGACCCAGTTGTTTCTCTACTGAGTCTTTTTGCCTCTTGGGGGCTCCTTCCTGGTTTGTGTTTGTGACTGTCTTGCAGTCAGGTGCTCTCCTGTTTTCCTAGATCAGTGGCTTCACTCACACTCATTTCTTATCTGAGTGTTCACCTGCTCACCCCCAAGCCTGGCCCATGTACTAAGGATAAAAGAAAATGGGACCCTACCACAGGAAGCCACCTATGCCTTCCCTTCCTTCCTCTTCAGCGTGCACTCTCCCTTCCTCTGCACAAACAAATGGCTCTATTGCAACGTCTCTGGGAGCATTTCATTCCACTTACCCTAAATTACAGTTGGCCAGGACACCCTCCTTTTGTGATGGGTGATCATGCCTGGCTACTCATCAGGCTACTGGCAGTGGCTACTGCAAGGTCTTGTATAGCACCAGTGTAAAGAATTTGTTCCAGAGTGAGAGCCCCACCTCACTTGCCTTCTTTCATATATACATTTTTAAGATTTATTTATTTGTGTATTTTATGTATATGAGTACACCAGAAGAGGGATCAGACAGGTGAAAGCTGCCATGTGGGTGCTGAGAACTGAACTCAGAACCTTTGGAAGAGCAGAGAGAATCTTTGCCACTGAGCCATCTCTCCAGCCCCGCTCTCATATTCTTCCTCTCTTCTCCTTTACTCTGCTTCTCTATATAAGGTTCCCTCTTTGTCTCACAGTTTTTGTTTCCCACCCTTTGTTTCCCACGTCTCTGTCCCTCTGTAAATGTGTATTTATACATAAAATCTAATTCTTGTAAGCTCCCTACACTCTCGGAGTCTGCCAACAGCTGCAGCCTCCCCCTTTGGTGCAAATGTTTGTGGATACATATCTATCACTGCAGACAACTATGCAGACCTGCAGATTTAGGAGCATATCCACCGACACCCCAACCCTGTAAGCCTCTGCTCCTGACTATCCCCTCCACAGGTCTCAGTTACCATTCATTTTCCCAACCCACTCATTCAACTGTCATTTTCTGTCTTGAGTCTGACACACCAGGATACTGCGCCCAGCCCTGCCTTTGTCCTGAGGGGTTTACCAGGAAGCAGGCAGAAGGATGAGATGCCCACTGTGGGACAGGCAAAAGGACTGTGTGGCATGATGACAAGAGGTGTGGGACTCTGGGTCTGAAAGGAGGCTAGGGCAGGCCACCCTGAAGGCTGACTATGAAGCAAGACATGAAAAGAGCACAGGCCTTCCAAAGAAAAGCAGTTGGCGGGGTTTGTCCTCTCACATCTCATCTGCCCTTTAGAAAGAGCTTGGATGATACCACACTGCCAAAAGTATCCCACTTTCCAGGGACCACCGTTTAGATGGGCTTAGGCACACCGGCAACGCCTTAGTAGTTGTCATGAAAGCCTTCACTTCCGTTCTTCTCAGTCCCTAGTGCTCCCTTAGAAACCCACTGACCCTTTAAGAACCCTGGGCCTGGAAGGCTAGGGCTAAATGGAATCCTCCTTCTTGGGACTTTGATGACAACGAGCAGTAGCAGTATGGAGGTCAGTCCTTTAACACTTCTGCTAGAGTGGAGGCGTGAAAGCTGAGGCAAACACAGGGTGTAAGAGGAGACTACCTCTACGGCCAACAGGTTGGCCTGTGGTTCTAAACCACAGCACAGGTGATGACACAGATAGAGGCTTGTGAGAACAGCTGAGAACAGCCGACAGGGTCCTGAACTGTTAGGAAGGAATAGAACTGGCTCAGAGAAATGAGGGCTCTACAAACAGCTCCCTCGCCATATCACCAGCCCACAAAGAACAGAGTCACTGAATCCTCCACAAGACGATGCATAAGTAGCAGTTGCAAACTGGGCACCTGGATGTCTGGATGGTTAGGTTTCCTTTAAGAGGCTGGTCTTTGGCCAAGCATAATGGCTTTGTTATGGCAATTAGATTAGATTTGTTCTTTGTGCATCAATTAGCCAATAGGATGAATGCAGTGATCCCCAAACCAAGTTTGTAATGTGGTTGGCCCCAGGGCAGTGCACAGACAGTGGTGTGGGGGGGACTTCAGGCCCCAGGACAGAGAAGATAGGGTGGGTGGGGCTTCAGGCCTCAGTGGTGTCAGTCTCACAAGCTTAGCTTGGAGGGATGATGGCTTCCTTCTGTTCCCCAGAGCAGGAACAACCAAAACTGACTACTGTTGAGCTTCAGTCTAGGGCTCTAGAGCCTCAAGAGAAAAGACACAGTCCCAACCAGTGCTCTGAGGCAAACCATGTCTTTTATTATCACCATTTCCCCCAAACTTAATGGGATTAAGCCATAGAGAAACCAAGCTGCTTCTGCATGTTAGTTTTAGCAATGTCAGTGAAGACCTGGCAGAGGTAGCCTATTTTTAAGTCATGTTAGAAGGACGCTGTCCCTGGGTATATGTGGACCTTTGGGACACTCAGAAGCCCAGTAAGGTTGTTCCCTGTTAGGCTCACTGTGGCCTTCCTCTTTGTGGTCTTTCCTCACTCCTCCTTACTTTCCCTCCTTCCTCCCTCCCTCCATTCCTTCCATCCTGAAGGAACAAACTCTTAGAAACAGTCACATCTGGATTGACAGGGCTGTGGATCGACCAAGGCCAGGCACAATTTTAAGAATCAAGGCATTTTCTCTGAAAGACACCAAAGCGACTCTTTTCACCAGAGAATTTAGAGTCTTCCTATAAAGCACCAGACATTCAGTGCTCTCTGATGGCAGCGGAGGTTAGCTGAGCAGTGCTGTCTGTGGATTGCAGATAAGGAACAGCATCCTACTTAGAAAGATTTCTACACCAGGATAAGAGACCCTGAAAACCTTTTCTGGTAATAATTTTAAACTGCAGTTGGTGTCTACATGCTGGAATGATATAAGTCATTCAGCTGGAAAGGTAAACTACATCAGTGTCCGTCACCATGTCCTGCTGAGGTATTTGAGTACCATTTCTGACAAGAGAACAGCATTCCCATCTCCTCTTTTATTTTATTATTTGAAACATTTTTTATTTATGTGCATGAGTGTTTGCCTGGTGACCACGAAGGCCAGAAGAGGGCATCAGATCCATTGGAAGTAGAGTTAGAGAATGCTGTGAGCTGCCATGTGGGCTGGGACTCCATCTCTACCCTCTGAAGAGCAGTGATCTTAACCAGTCAGTCATTTCTTCAGCCCCTCTTGCTCCCTCTCCATAAATGACATCTCATTCTTATACTACATTTCATAAGGTTTTTACTTAGGAAAAAATAAACTATCAGTTTTTCCTGTTCAAAATAGGGTCTGTCCACTTTGCATATTTTTCCCCATACAAGCCTGAGAACTTTGAAGATCTTAAGTACAGATTTATAAACTGACTCTTGCTTCCTACACAACAGCTTACTATTTAAAAGGCCAGCACAATGCCTTTTTATCATTTAAAGGTGATAGACATTAGATAATCTATAGAACCAAGTGTGTGGAAATTAAAGCTATACACACATAAGTGGGACAAACTCTGTGATACAGTGCTTTCACTAAAGTTTTTTGTTTTGTTTTGTTTTTTTGTTTTGTTTTTTTTCTCTCCCAAGATCGTATTTCTCTGTGGAGCCCTAGCTGTCCTGGAATCCTCTCTGTAAATCAGGCTGGCCTCAGACTCTGAGATCTGCTTGCCTCTTCCCTCCGAGCCCTGGGATTAAGGTGTGAGCCAGTGCCAACGTGCCCCTACAGCTCTTTTTAAGAAATGTGTCTTTCAAGATGCCCTAAGACCACCATCACCCAAACAAGGTGAGAAACACTGGTTTATGCTGACTGAAATGTATTAGGACAGAGAGAATTAACTGGAAAATTACTGAGTGCTGGTGGTCCCTAGCACCACCCCAGGGGCTTCTGTGCCAGCACCCTTCGATGCACTGTGTGCTAGTTTTGACTGAGTCCATAGCTCATATTTATGTTGAAATACTTCAATTCTACCTATCTGTAGCTTTTCAAATATAATAGCAGACAACACTGACTTTTAGTTCATGTAGAAAGTAGAGTACTTAGGGGCTCAAGTGCAGAGATAGGCTACCTTTCCACTTCTGATTACAGAGATTGAACAATGTATATTTCTTATACTTTAAATAAAATCAAGTTTTAATAGAAGAATAATGAGAAAGTCTCTGACTTGACCAGAGTCAATTTTTTTGTAAAATTAATATATTATAAAATGTGAACAAATGAATGAAATAGAAATGAAGAGAGATCTGTGAAAATGAAGCTTACAAGTATTAAAGAAGGGTAAGAATACCACAGCGCAAATGTTAAAAAGGCCCTTAGAATCTCTGCACTGAAGATGCCCACTAAGTTGAATCCAGCACTTCCCAAACTGGTTTGACCAATCCTTTTGTTACAAAGCATTGGTAAAATCAGCACCCCAAGAAGAGTCTCTCTGAGCCAAGACCAAGTCTGATGCTAACACCTTCTCCTGGAATCCTCTGTTCTTTTCCCTCTTCTTCTTGGCAGAACTAATGATCCAAGACCCATGATGCTTCTCCATGAGTTTTCTCTTCCCAGTGGAATCTACATTGCTTCAATATAGGATGTTTATTCATCTGTGTATGTTTTGTGGCTTAGTACTTGCTTTGGTTGATGAATGCATGCTGGCTTTGTGATAAGCACAGGGACCGCACAATATCTTTCAGATTTAGAAAAGGAAAGCATGGTCCAGGTCAAGAAACTCACAGGTGGCAGAGAGACAGGCATTCAGACTGAATGTGAAAATGGAAACAGAGAAGGTTACTTCCAACCAGGATTCTCAGGGACTGGACTACCCTCCCAGTTAAAGCCATCACCAACAGAAACCAAAGGCAATACATGTTCCATAGATGGCACTGGTTAAAGCCAACGGGTCACAAAGCAAAAAAAAACCATGAAAATGGGAAAACAACTTACATGGGGGGAGGGTAGGTATGAGGACAGGAAGGAGGTAATAGAGATCGAGGTGTGAGTAATCAGAATGGATCATATACACACAAGAAATGGTTGAAGAATATTTTGATTTGACAAAGACGAAATACATCAAACCTGATGTATAAGCTTATAAGATCTGTAAATTAGGCAGCCAATGACAGTGATTCCTGAGAAACTAGAACCAGAAGAAGTAAGCCCTGGACATCTCCACTGTGATGCTGTGACAGTGACTGACTCACCCCTATGGAAGGAGCTTTATAGACTCACTGGCGGGTGGACAGACCAAGGTGTTTAGTCATTCAAAGACAGTGTAAAGGAGAAAACCACACAGGCAGGAGTCCAGAGCACTGTTGAGGCTCCCCATGCATGTCTGGCTGAGTTCCTGTGCAGAGGAATGAGAACTAGCAAAAAACAGGGTTGAAAGAATCAAATGGGAAGATGGATGAGGAGAGCCTGACCGTCAGCTGTGGTCAGGAAGAATGTCACCATCCATGGAAAACCTCCTGATTTGTGGGGTCTGTCTACTGGGAAATAGTTAGTCCCAGTGATCCCTGCTCAAATTTTAAAACCAAGATCTGGAAAGTTCGAGCCATTTCCAAGTAACTTAACTACTTCTCAGAACAAAGCAAAGCAAGGACATTAAGATTGGGAACTTCCTCCCCCACCAGATAAGCACCGGACAATAGCAGGCCATAGTTTCTTACAACCCATTGTTCCTGAAACTGTTTGCTTTGGGACACATCCGTGACCACCTATATTATCTTTGGGCCTTGTAACTCTTTAACCCACCTTCTTAGTCTTGAGAACTTCCCACCTCCCCCCCAAGGGTCTTGGTATTTTTCCACCACTACTCCCCTTTTCTTGCCCCTCTCCCCGCCTGCCAGAACAGTGCTTTAAAAGAAATAAAAGCTCAATAAAGCTGACACTTGACGGCAACCGTCTGCTTGTGTCCTTTCTCTCTCGACATCTTTTCCAGGATTGACCCCATGGTTTGCAGAGATATTGATGGGGCCAGAGATAGGGACCCTGGCGAGGAAAAGGCCTTCGGCGTGATCAGCTCCCTCTGACCGGAGAGACTGACCTGGTAAGCTTTACATTTCCGTCCCATAAAGATGGGCCATTCTTTGTCTAAGAAAAGAAATTATAGGCCTCCCTCAGAGAGAGAGGAATACGGGTTAAAAGAAAAAGGATTTAATTAAGTTCTTTGTTTTTGTGTCGGACATTTGTCCATGGTTTGCTATTGATGGGCCAGAGATAGGCCGAAAAGTGGGATCAGGTTGGAGCCTGCCCTCTCGACGACCTTAGAGAAAGAGAGTCGAGATAAAGATAATAATTATCCCCTGTTATTACTGTTAATTCCCTAGCTTTCCCTGTTTTTCCCAAAGAAGGCCCTGACCAATTAGACCCCTCAGAGGAGAGTGATTTGAAAGAAAAGGCTTCCAGGTACCATAACCCTGATTGGCCGCCTACACTTGGCAGTGCAAGCAAATGTTAAGAGATAGTACATAAAAAAGAGCTGGTACCAAAAAGCCTCCTAAAGAAGAGATAGACCTCATCTCATTACAAAGTGAGGATGAAACAGGGGAAGAAACTGCTAAGTCTCATAGCCTACTTCCTTTGCGCTGCTTTCCTTCCACCCAAAACAAAAAAGGCCCCTAGGTGGGCTGGGGCAAAGGGCATGGATCGAAGCCGGAGCCATAGCACGGTGAGCAGGAGGAACGGGGACTCTACTTGTCTCCTTCCCACTCCCCTACTGAGGGCCAGCCTTCTGGAGAACTGGGTGGATGAGAATACCCAAACCCTCAGAGGCCTAAGACCTGCCTCTGCCAGCAGCAGAGCTTAGCAGGGCAGGACTGCAATTTACTCCGCACCCCCCCCCCACCAGCTTCAGCCAGTGTCAGCTTCAGCCAGTTCTCGAACAGAAACCAGAAAGATGGAGCCACTTCTAGTTTTAAAGATTAAATTGTGTTCACTGATAAATTCTGAATTTTTCTAGTTCTGAGTGAAAATCATGGTTATGCTCTATATAATTAAATGTTTAAAAAGCAGGTACCGTGGTTGTTTTTTTGTCTTTGTCTCTGTGTTTAGTTTTTGTTTAGTTTTTGCTGGCCGTAAGTGTCTATAAATGTTTCTGTGCAATGTTTGTGCGTGTAGTATTTTCTGTCCTCTGTCCTAAAAATTCCTGAGTTCGAGGTGTCTGTATCTGGGCAGCAAGACGTGATCAAAGTGGTCACAGCTGCCAAAGTTCAGGGGGACGCCCCTAACTTCATCAGTATTTTCAATAAATTTGGCCAGCTGGTTAATGTTTTTCTTATCTGAATGTCTCTGTGCAGTATTTTTTCGTCTCTAACTTCTGTTTTCTGTTCTGAAAGGCCTCATGAAGTATGTGCCTATGTGCTTGTGGGGTCTATGAACGCATGTGTGTGGGTTGCCATGTGGTATATGAGGTGCCTCAGTGCCTCGCCGCCATCTTGACTTTACCATATGGTTTATAATGTAACCACCATCTTGGTATGAAAAAAAAAAAAAAAGAAAACCTTAGTCAGATAATTTTCATTTCCTTCTAGGTTAAAAGGATGAGTTATTTTAAATTGGTATTGGTTTTAAAAATTAAATTGTTTGTACTGGTAAATTCTGGTTTTAAAATCTGGTTTTGACTTTTAAAATTATGGTTATGCCTTGTGACTTCTCTCCTACAAAAGGGATACTTTATTTTGATATTGCAAAAAAGGTTTTTAAAAAAATTGTTTAAATATTTAAGGCTATAATGTTTAAAGTTTATCAGGCATTTGGGTATGACAATGATTTTGGGTATTTATTTTTTCAATTTTACTAAATGAAACCCTGCCGTATTGTTTGTGCTAATTGAGAAAATTGCAGTTTTTAGAATGTATCTTATGGAGAGCTGTTTGTTAAGCTGCTTTATGTAAAAACGTTTCCACCCTGTTCTCTACCTTGAGACAAAGAAAAGAGGAAGTTTCACCAAGTTCCTTAAAACTCGTTCTAAGTTCCCTAGAGTTTATGTGACCTTGGACCATCTCGTCTGCTACAGGGAAATTATTTTAAAAAAGAATTTGGCAGTTTCAGAACTCCTCTTTGTATTAATGTAACTTATTTTTGCTTTGCCTTTAAAAAGCAAATCGTAGACACTGGGCTCCAGCAGGATCATGTTAGGATGGAAAGGATTTTGATGAGAGTTTTTATGTTGTCTAAAAAAACAAGACAGAGCAAAAAAAAATAAGCATGTCTGGTTAAGCCAGAAAAAGAAAGCTAGGAACCTGAAGGTATATAGAACGTTGCAAAAGGTTAATAAATGTATGTAGCCAGAGGACAAAAACTGTATTGTTATAATTCATTTAAAAGGCTGGTGATTCCTCATTGCAAAATGTTTTCTTATGCTCTTTTAAGGGGAAAAAATTCTGGCTAATAGGTTTGGTATGGCTAAAATAATTTATACAGTTTAAGATTGTTCTGTACTGTTCTGTTATGCAGTTGGTTCTAAAACTTATTTGAGCTCCATATATAGCCAAAGATGACCCTGAACTTTTGGTTGTGGGGGATTGTACACGTGGCTAGCCGCCATGATCGTTCAGGGATAGAGAGTGTGTGGAGCTGTAGTTTTGCCGCCATATTTGTTCGGGGCTTACAGCTGAGTTCAGTTACACGTGGCCAGCCACCATGCTGGTCCGGAGATAAAGAGGGTAAAGCTATGAATTTACGATCATTTTTTTTTTAGGTCTGAGGTATGTTCAGTCATCTGATTAGTGCTAAATGCCAAACTTTTACTGTTCAATTTCAATACAAGTGGTAGGAGCAGCAAGATTTAATAGCCTCTCTATAAACTGTATCTGATTAAAAGGTTTGCTTTAATTTTAGTTCAAAAAGAACAGATTTAAAGTTATGCTAACAACTACAGTTGGTTAAGATGTTGAGCTATACCTAGTGTCTTTGCTTAGTTTTTTTTTAATGTTAAGCCTAGGATGGGTAACTAAAGTTGCCTTTATAAAGCTACTTAAAATATAGTTCTAGATAGCATTCTCTTTTATAGGACATAGTTTAGAACAGATGATAAAAACAGTAACTCAGATACGCTGGCCCTCAAGCTTGTCAGAAATCTAATAAATATGGCATTTTAACATATGTAAGCTTATTATGACAAAGTCCAACCTGTTGATGCATCTTTTCAAGTGTCTAGCATATCTGTACAAATAACAGAGTTACCTGCAGTATTGGCTGTGTTTAAAAGTTTTAATAAACAGTCTTTAAACATTTTTACAGATAGTGCCTATGTAGCTTAGTCTTTGCCAAGGTTAGAGACTGCAAATTAAATTTAGACATCTTCTCCTGCTAAAATTATTTTTACAAAATCAAAATTTGATACAAAAAAAAAAAAAACCTTTTCCTTTTACATTGGACATTTACAAGCTCATTCTAACCTTCCAGGACCTTTAACTAAGGTAATTATAAAGCTGACTTGTTTAAACAGTGTCATCCTTGTGTTGTCCTTTGCCTACTTCCCATCGTGGGGTCAATCCCTGTGGCCTTGTACCTAATGTTATTTGGCAACTGAATGTTACACATATTCCTAAATTTGGTAATTTAAAATATGTTCATGTTTTTGTTGACACTTATAGTGGGTTTATATTTTCCACACTCCAAACTGGTAAAGCTTGAAAAAATGTTATTGCTCATACGTTGTCAGCAATTGCTATATTAAAACTTCCAACACAATGTAAAACAGATAATAGCCCTGGCTCTGTTGGAAATATATTTTCAAAATTTTAAGAGTGGGCCCCTAGAGACATAAGCCTCAGGTTGTTAGGAGATGAGGCACAGGGAAGTTCAGGGGTTGCCATCCTGGCTACTCATAATTGGATGAGGGATTAGGTAGCTGACTTTCAGGTCTGGTCAGACCTGGCCAGACACCTGAGGAATATCTGATCTTTAATTCATGTTCAGAATCTCCTGCTAGTGGGGATGTGGCTACAGCCAAAGATGGAAGAGCAATTAGCTTCAACCTGTGTCTTCTCTGAGGAGCGAGCCTGAGAGAAGGTCAGGGGCTCTTCAGAAGAAGAATTGAGTCCATTTGGGTTGATTGCTAGGTGATGTTATCTCTCAAGCATAAATCTGGTCATTCTTCTTTGCAGAGTGGAGGTCTTTGTTTGCTCACTTCCTTATCTCTGCCCGAGCAGAGGACCAGAGTCCAAGGCGGTTACATTCTTCCCTTACTCTGGAAAAGTACTGTGAGGCTTTAATTAACACTTTAATTAACAAGGGCCTGAAACTCGAAAATATGGACATTCAGCTGTGGAATGTTTCTGGCATATGGATACAGAAAGACAGTTTGCTACTGTCCTATGAAAAGATCCTTTTGACAACAAATGGCATGGTCTAGGTCCTGTCCTGATACGGGGCAAAAAAGCAGTTTGCATCAATTCTAAAGAGATAGATGCAGCCAGATGGTTGCCAGAACGATTAGTAAAGCATATAGATAATAATAATAACACTCATCAGTCCAGGGTAAAAAACCTGAGACCATATTCCTTTATATCTCTTTACAGAAATGATGGAAGAAAAACAACTGTTTCCATGGACTGTGATCCTTTGCCTCCAGCTGATATATTTTCATGGTGGATTTAAGCAGCACAGGAATGGGCTCCTTCCCTATCTCCTTCCTTTCCTGGTCCCCTGCTTATCTTATTAATAATTCTTTCAATAGGACCTGTTCTTTTCAATACAATTATGGCTTCTATTAAACAGCAGATTGAGGCCCTAAAGGTACACCCCCATCCAGGTGCACTATCAAAGGCTAGAGATGGTCAGCCAAGACTATGAATAGGCCTAATGCTAATCATCCCAGTGAGCTAAACCAGTTAGCCAGTGATGGGTAAAAGAATCCACAGTGGTCTTCTGTTCCCCCCCTTTTTTTGCCACGTAAGACAGGAGCTCAGCCAATCGCTGCTGATGTATCCAATGGCGAGCTTAGCAAGGGTTGAAGACCCCAGATTCCCACCTAAGACAGGCACGGTTCCCTTGGGATTATGGCCTTGTAAAAATAAAATAAAGGGGGACCTTCTGGCACCTTGCTGCCCCCTAAATTTTGGCATCTTGACCGGACTACTGCCCGAATACAATAGTGCATTCCTGGCTGACCTGGAGCTTTAGATAAGATCATCTTCCTGAAATACCTTAAATCCTAATCTCCCTCAGGGCTTCCTAAGTAACTCTTCTGAGGAACTTTCCAAATTACCATTATTAACACATCTTGGTGGGCCATCCTGTGATTTCTAGTCACTTAGTAACCCTGCCTATGATGAATGTTGGATCTGTTTTTCTCCTACTCCACCATTCTATGAGGGGATAGCCATGATGAGTGGCCCTGTCCCCACCAATGAAACTGCTGACTTACTTTGGCAGGCCCCCTGAGGGAGGCCTTACCCTTAGTTCGGTTTCGGGATTCGGCTACTGCCTTGTTGGGCCCAACATGCTCCCCCCGAGACCATTACAATCAGTCTGTAATCAGACAATTGTTGTCAATCAAACATCTTCATATACAAAAGCCCCAAATAATACTTACCTTGCTTGCGCCACAGGACTTACTACCTATATTATTAATAAGGATTTTATAGATAAAAAAGACTATTGTGTTGTTGTTGTTATTCTTCCCGATTTTTTGTCCATGACCCGATAATTTTTTATTTTTCTATGATAATGGCATACCTATAAAAAAAGAGAGCCCTAACTGCTGTTACCCTTACAGTACTTCTGGGTTTGAGTGCATTGGAGCTGGAACTGGTATTGCTTCTATGGTCACACCTCTCAACAACATTTCTCCCAGCTCCAATCGACTATTGACAAAGACTTGAGTGAACTCCGAGAGGGAGTTCAAAATCTTAAAGATTCTGTGGCTTCCCTTTCTGAAGTAGTTCTTCAAAACCGTGAGGCCTTGACTTAGTTTTTCTAAAAGAGGGGAGGCCTTTGTGCCGCCTTTAAAGAGGAATGCTGTTTTTATTCTGATAAGACTGGATTGGTACAAAACAGCTTAGATAAGGTCAAAAGAGCCTAGAAGAACGCAAACAGGCTCGAGAATAACAAGAATCCTGGTATCAAAATTGGTTTGCCACCTCTCCGTGGCTTTCCACCCTCCTTCACAGTCTCTTGGGCCCCCCTCATGGGCCTATTCTTGCTCTCTCTTTTGGCCCTTGGGCCTTTAATCGTCTCACAAACTTTGTTAAGAACCAGGTGGATTCTGCAATCAAGCCCATCGGAGTCCACTACCATCGCCTGGCTGGGGAAGAAGAATCTGCCGTGGAGCTTCCACCTGATGCCCCAGCTTCCCGCCCCTCGATTTCTCCACTCTAATATCCCCTGCCCCAAGATGGAAGTTCTGGGGCCGCTCTCCCAACTAGATCTGGACCCTTTACGATTCTCACAATTGGCTGACCAATTCAAACATATTTAACAAATGTCTTGTAGCTCTTAACTCGGGGTTGGCCCTCATTCTTTCTGAGGAGAGTTAATGCGTTACAGTTTCACAAACTGCGCGGTCTGGTAAGTCAGAGACGATTGTGTGCAAGTCAGTCTTCGCCGACCTAAGACAGGACAGCCTCGCAATAAGAGGAGGTTGCTCCAATGACGGGTAACAGCCAAGCATTGCCTTCCACCAGGCTCAGACCCCGTTTGTGCCCCTGATCATAATGAGGACTTATGCCCACCATACTTGTTGATATGCACTGTCAATGGCCCTAGCACTCTGAGGGTTTGTCCCATTGCACCAGAAGTGGCATAGACTGTCGACAATGGTGGTGACGTCCTGCTTTGGGGAACGCGGCCTCCAAAACTTGCTTGTGTGGATAACCCTGAGTAGGCTATACAAATTGGCTCTTCAAAATGCTTTTATGCTCATTGAGAATCCTAAAGGGCCCCCTCATTTTAAAGAGATAAAAAGGGAGGAGATGTTGGGAACTAAGCCCTGGGACCCTTCCTAAGAGCCTGGCCCACCAGATAAGCACCGGACAATAGCAGGCCATAGTTTCTTACAACCCATTGTTCCTGAAACTGTTTGCTTTGGGACACATCCGTGACCACCTATATTATCTTTGGGCCTTGTAACTCTTAACCCACCTTCTTAGTCTTGGGAACTTCCCACCTCCCCACCAAGGGTCTTGGTATTTTTCCACCACTACTCCCCTTTTCTCGCCCCTCTCCCCCCTGCCAGAACAGTGCTTTAAAAGAAATACCAAAGCTCAATAAAGCTGACACTTGACCGGCAACCGTCTGCTTGTGTCCTTTCTCTCTCTCGCCCATCTTTTCCAGGATTGACCCCCTTCGCCCCCACGAATAACTAGGTCCCGCTGGTCGGGCATCTTGTGCCCTCCCACCCAAAGCTATCAGTCTCCTAAGGAAGCAGTATCATCCACACAGAAGGAGGAGAACTCCATCCAGTGGCCCAGAACTGCCACAGATGTTATAATTAGCAGAAGGCCCTTTAAACCCATACAAAAATGTGCTCCATCTTTCCCAAAAGAGATGGGAGAAGACATTAAAAAAGAACCCAACTTGAATTTTTAGCAATGAATTCTACAGTGTTTGAGCTAGAAAATGCACAGAGTGAGATTGATGGCAAATCAGATCTACTAGTAAAACAAGTACTCATGTAGACATGAGGCTAAGTTACCCAAGATCAAAGGGAGAACAGTTAGCATCTGCAATGCAGCACACTGGTGGATTGTGTGTGGGCTTCAGGCTGTACAGTATGTCCATAATTAAAGACTGAAGGAGGGAAGAAAAGAGAGCCAAAAGCATAATTACTAAAAACATTCCAAATCTGATAAAAACCATAAGTCTACAGACCAAAACTTTGATAGACAAAAAACATAGCATCCAAAAGGAACTAGATGGTTTGTGCATTCCACTGTCTAGTCAAGAAAGTAGACTCATGGTTAAATTTCTTCTTAAGGGACCTGCAAGGAGCACATAATAGATGAAAAGGAGGATAGGGGAACCTGAAGTTTTAAAAAGAAGGGGACATTGGCCTGCTTTCCTCAAGATGCCTAGCCATCATCTTTACTTTGGGTAAAGGTGGCTGTTGCCTGCACTTGTTGCTCACATTGAGTTATGAGGCTGACACCTGTCC
>JAEOAE010003766.1:0-45151 GCA_036365155.1 Meriones psammophilus | reverse complement strand
TTTATTAATAACAGTTTATTCAATTTATATCCCCTGTACCTTCCTCCTTCCTCCCCTCCCAATCTGACCCTAGGTCTTCCCCACCCCTGTCCCTCTCCTAGTCCACTCATAAGGAGGTCCTCCCTTTCACTCTGATCCTAATCTATCAGTTCTTACAGGAGTGGCTGCATTGTCTTCTTCTGTGTCATGGCAAGGCTGTTTCCCCCTCGGGGAGGTGATCAAGAAACAGGCCAATAAGTTCCTGTCAGAGACAGTCCCTGTCCCCATTAGTATGAAGCCCACTTGGATACTGAGCTGCCATAGTCTACCTCTGTGCAGGGATTTCAGGCCATCTCCATGAGTGGTCCTTGACTGGAGTATCAGTTTCAAAAAAGACCCCTGTGCCCAGAATTTTTGGAACTGTTGCTGTCTTTCTGGAGCTCCTGTCCTCTCCAAATCTTACTATCTCCCACTTCTTCCATAAAATTCCCTGCAATCTGTCAAAAGATTGGCTATGAGTCTCAGCATCTGCCTCAATACCATGCAGGGTAGAGCCTTTTTAAAGGCCCTCTGTGGTAGGCTTCTGTCCTGTACCCTGTTTTCTCCCTCATCCAATGTCCATCCTCTTTGCCTTTAGCATTGGGGTTTGAGCATCTTAGCCAGCATACTCCTTTCTGATTAACTTTCTTAGGTGTACAAATTTTAGTATTTTTATCCTATATTTTACACCTAATGTCCACTTATGAGTGAGCATATGCCCTGTGAGTCTTTCTGTTTCTGGGATACCTCACTCAGGATGATCTTTTCCACTTCCCACCATTTACCTGTAAATTTCATGTTTTCCTTGTGTTTCATTGGTGAGTAATATTCCATCATATAGATATACCACAATTTCTGTATCCATTCCTCAACTGAGGGCCATCTGTGCTGTTTCTGGCTTCTGCTATTACAAATAAAGCTACTACAAACATAGGTGAGCAGATGTCCTTGTTGTATACTTGAGCGCCTTTTGGATATATGCCTAAGAGTGATATAGCTGGATCTTGAGGAAGCGCTATTCCTAATTGAGAAAGTGCCAGGTTGATTTGCAAAGTGGTGGTATAAGTTTATATTCCACCAGCAATGAAGGAGGGTTCACCTTTCTCCACGTCCTATCCAGCATGAGTTGTCACTTGAGTTATTTGTCTTAGTCATTTTGATGGGTGTAAGGTGAAATCTCAGGGTGGTTTTGATTTGCATTTCCCTGATGACTAAGAATGTTGAACATTTCTTTAAGTGTTTCTCTGCCATTCTATATTCCTCTATTGAGAATTCTCTGTTTAGCTCGGTACCCCATTTTTTAATTTGGGTTACTTGATTTGTTGGTGTTTAACTTCTTGAAATCTTTATAAATACTGGATATTAACCTTCTGTCAGATATAGGGTTGGTGAAGATCCTTTCCCAATATGCAGGCAGTCATTTTGTTTTGACAACAGTTTCCTTTGACTTATAGAAGTTTTTCAGGTTCATGAGGTCCCATTTATTGATTGTTGCTCTTAGAGCCTGTACTGTTGAAGTTCTGTTCAGGAAGTTGTCTCCTGTTCCAATGACCTCAAGGCTCTTCCTCACTTTTTCTTCTAACAGAGTTAGTATGTCTGGTTTTATCCTGGGGTCTTTGATCCACCTGAACTTTTGTTTTGTGCAGAGTGATAAATATGGATCTATTTGCATTTTCCTACATGTAAACATCCAGTTAGACCAGCAGCTTTGGTTGAAGATGCTATCTTTTTTCCATTGTATGTTTTTGGCATCTTTGTCAAAAATCAGGAGTCCATAGTGTGTGGGTGTATTTCTAGGACTTCTATCCGATTCCGTTGATCCACTAGTTGGTGTCTATGCCAGTACCATGCAGTTCTTATTACTGTTGCTTTATAGTACAGCTTGAGATCAGGGATGGAGATACTGCCAGAAGATCTTTTATTATGGAAGATTGTTTTAACAATTCTGGGTTTCTTGTTATTCCATATGAAGTTGGGAATTTTTCTTTCAAGTTCTGTAAATAATTGTGTTGGTAATTTGATGGGAATTACATTAAATCTATAGATTGCGTTTGGTAAGAGAACCATTTTTACTATGTTAATCCTGCCAAGCCATAAGCATGAGAGATCTTTCCATCTTCTGATATCTTCCTCTATTTCTTTCTTTAGAGACTTGAAATTTTTTCATACAAGTCTTTGACTTGCTTGGTTAGGGTCACACCAAGGTACTTTATGTCCTTTTTGACTATTGTGAAGGGTATTGTTTCCCTAATTTTTTTCTCAGCCCTTTTGTCTTTTGTATACAGGAGGGCTACTTATTTTGTGAGTTGATTTTGTATCCAGGCACACTGCTGAAAGTGTCAGCTTTAGGGTTTCCCTGGAAGAATTTTTAGGGTCACTTAGCTATACTATCATATCATCTGCAAATAGGGATACTTTGACTTCTTCCTTTCCCATTTGTATCCCCTTGATCTTCTTTAATTGTCTTATTATTCTAGCAAGGACTTCGAGAATTATGTTGAAGAGATATGGAGGGAAGGGGCAGCCTTGCCTTGTCACTGAATTCAGTGGGATTGCTTTATGTTTCTCTCCATTTAGCCTGATGTTGGCTATAGGATTGCTGTATATCGCCTTTACTATGTTTAGGTATGTGCCCTGTATCCCTGATCTCTCCAATACTTTAAACATGAATGGATGCTGGATTTTTTTTTTCAAATGCTTTTTCAGCAACTAAGGAGATTATCATGTGTTTATATTTCTTTCAATTTGTTAATATGGTGGATCATAACGATGGATTTTTGTATATTGAACCACCCCTGCATACCTGGCCTGAAGCCTACTTGGTTGTAGTGGATGATATCTTTGATGTGTTTTTGTATTGGGTTTGCAAAGTATTTTGTTGAGTATTTTTGCATCAATGTTCATAAGGGAGATTGGCCTGAAATTATCTTTATTCTGGGGTATCCAGGGCTGCTTGCTTCTGAATAATTGGGTTCTGGAGACGCCATATTGCTTTTTCTTTTGTTTGTTGAGCTTTTACACTGGCCTCTACCCATTGGGATATCTTAGGTGTTGGGTGTTAATTTCTGGTACTTCCTGGAATTCTGTGGTGGGTTTAATCCCCTTAGCAGGAAGATGATTTTTCCCAAAGGAGCTCTCCTCCGTTTTTTAGGTATGGTCACTGAATGGCAGGTGTTTTTCAGGAATTGCCACAGCTCATCTCAGGCGTACAGACCTGAGTAGTAATTGTTGCCTTTGCTAGTAAAAGGGGCTATTCTCTCACCCAGAGAAGTTCTGGAGACAGCTGCCCTGCTGCTGGGTTTCTTGCTGTAAATTTAGTGAGCTGCTGCTGTAACCTGAGTGCCCTGTGGCTTGGTCCGTTTAGTTAGGGATAACTGGTTGTCCCTTGGAGCAGTATCTGGGGGTTGATCTCAGAGAACTCAGGCTTCTGTAGGTCTGAGTTTGGAGCTCTGTGCCCCAGTACCCAAGTGGTAATCAGTGGGAGATGAGCACCATTCTCATGTGTACAGCAGTAGGCTATAGTATGGAGCCTGTGGATAACCAGAAACTTTTCTGGAGCTAGGTGTCCTGAGGTAGGGCCAGATATTTCCCCCACCTTTGGGTTTTCTCCCAATAGGAAGACTCAGTCTGTGGTGTTTGACGTGGTGTGTAGAATGCGTAGGCACTTGCCAATGATGGCTCCAAGCTGGTGACTGGGAAAGAAGCTGAGAACTTTTCCAAGAATATTCCTGTGTATGGTGAATGTAGTGTGTGTGTGGGGGGGAATTGGCTGAGTTCTCTAAGCTGGGGCCTGCTGTTTCCCTGCCTGTCAGGTTTTCTCCAGATAGGGAAACCCAGCCTCTAGTGTCCTGGGGCACACAGTTCTGTGATGGAGAGTAGGGCATGCAGGGCTAGTAGCTGGCAGCACACTCAGGCCTGACAGCTGTGCACCAACCGGTCTGCAGGACCTTTCCACGGATAGACTGGGTGACCTGAGGTCAGTCCTGTTTTCTTCTTCCCTGTTTCTTTTCTAGACTGGGGCTCCCAGTCTCTGGTGCCCTAGAGAACATAATTTAGTCTGGAAAGGTTATCAGGACACAAAGGTGTATCCTGCAACCCGGGATATCTTCTGGGTTCTCGCTGAGTGACCTGAGAGTGGACCTGACTGACTCCCACACCGTGGAGTTTCCTCTCACCCGGGAAACAGGATCGCTGTTGTTTTAGGGCCCATAGTTCAGTCTTTTAGTTGCTGTACCAACATGTTGTCCTACTCCTCAGACCCAATGTCCTCCTGGCACTGCCATCTTGGATTGCCCCCTTCCTCATCCCTTTCAAATAATTTTGGTTGAAAGTCTATTTTATTAGATATTAGAATATCTACTCCTGCTTGCTTCTTGGGTCCATTTTCTTGAAAACCTTATTCCTGCTGCAACATCCCAGGAATTTTCCCAGAGATTAGCTGGGTGCTCTGAGGTTGGACCCGAATGTTTTCCTCATCATTGGTTTTCTTCTTACATTTGAAACACAGTCAGTTGGGACCCACGGATCCAACTATTGGATGCCATGCAGTCTCTGCTACCCAGCTTATCAGACACAGTATGCAATCAGCCCAACCATCTGGGATCTATTTTTAATTTTTACTGAATATGAGTATTTTGTTTATATGCATGAATATGCACCTCTTGTGTGCCTAATCCTCACAGTAGTCTCAAGATGTCTTCAGAACTCATGAACTTATAACAATTGATAGTAGTGGTTCCCAGGTAATCACTGACAATTGAGCCCAATTATTTGAAAGAGCAGCAAGAACTCCTCACTGCTGAGCCATCTGTCCTGTTTTATGTTGCTTATTTATGATCAGCATTTACATTGTTAATATTTTTATCTTTCTATTTTTAGCTGTTTAAACATACATTCCCTTTTAGTAAGATATCATTGAAGTTACAATTTAAGCTGGGGAAGTGCAGATTTCTGGAGAATAAATATACAACAGGAGTGAATGTATAATTCCTTGTAGAAGCTTCAGTAAAGACCTCTGAGTTCTTTCAATATTTTGAGTTTGTTTGATTGACTTTTAGAGGAGGCTCTGTCTTACTATATAGGGCTGGCTCTCCTAGAACTCTTTGAATAGATAATGCTGACATCCAGTTCAATAAGATACACCTGTGTCTGCCTCCTGAGTGATGGAATTGAAGGCATGACAGAATACACCCAGCTTGTCCACCATTTTTTGTAGTTAGTAACTGTTAATAAATTTCTCTGATCTGTACTTAGTATTGTTCATCTGTTAATTTCTCTCTCTCTGTGTCTCTGTCTCTATGTCTCTGTCTCTCTATTTCACACTCTTCTCTCTATTTTTCTTTGTCCACATTAATTGCCATGTGTATTCCAAAGCTATATCCTCTTCAAAAAGTTCAGATATGATACAGTTAAAACTTGTTATTCCGTTTTCTTCTAAAATGAATTAGTGATAACATTAACATTTCTTTTTTAATAGAAAAGTTTTAATCTTTATTTTTAATCTATAGACTATATTATTTAGTAAGGAGGATATACAAAACAATGATCAAAGAATAATCATGTGTTCTATTCCTTTTCTTTTGTCTGGTCACTCAGAAATATGATGTTATTGGCTACGATTGTTGTTGCTTGCCACTCACATTATTTTTATCCGTGTATTCACTGTAGTCCACTTTCCCTTCCACAAATATATGAGCCCCCCTCTTCACATACTGATATGCCACATCCCTGAGCCCTGGTCAAAACATAATATTCAGTACCATGTTGTCTTTTGACTGATGTTACCCATCTGTTCAGTTTCCCCTGATCAACACACCTCATTTGTTGCTATATAAAATATCATGACTGTGTTTTGTCCTTCCACTTGTATCATGACAGGGTCTTGACCTACTCACCCAAGTAACTGAAGATGATTCATAGATTGCTCAAGAACCCAACTAATGGCTACTTTATATTCATGTCTTACAAACTGATGAAGCACAGGTTTTTGAAGCACGCCTTTGTTTTTGTTTTTGTTTTTTTTTTTTTTTTTTTTTTTTTTTTTTCCAATCTAACCTTTAGGCTTTTTCATCTCCCCTACTTTATATCACGCACAGCACCCAACTGTAAACATTCGCACTTCTGTGTCAGAAAATAAAGTGAAGAAGCAGTAGAATTATATGATTATATTGACAATGACGTATAAATTATATTGTTGCCACTTTTTCTGTTGTACAAATGTATGGCATATTTTAGAATTCGGTGACCTTCAATGATGTGCATGTGAAATTCAGCCAAGAAGAGTGGGCCTTGCTGGAACCTTCCCAGAAACAACTCTACAAAGATGTGATGCTAGAGACCTGTGAAAACCTCACTGCTATAGGTAAGACTGCAATTTTTCTTTCACTTTTAAAATAAAGAGACAACTTTTACTTTGTTATTGATCCTCTTCTGTAATTCCAATTGAGAATGAGGAGGAATGAGGTAAATAAATCAGGCATGGTTCTAAGGGTCACAGATCATAGTGATTTAAGTTTTGCCTTAATAATAACATGATATTTCCAATAATATATATTTTCTGGTACTATAATTTAGGCTACAATTGGGATGACCATAATATTGAAGAACATTTTCAAAGTTCTACAAGTAATAAAAGGTAACTGTATGTGCATGCTGATACAGATATAAATCTTAAATTTTAATGTGTCCTGGAAGTCTGGTGTTTTTTGTTTGTTTGTTTGTTTGTTTATTGGCTGCTTTTTATTTTCTGTTTTTGAAATAGATTTTTTTCTGGGTATCTGTGACTTTCTTAGACTTGCTTGTTAGACCAGCCTGACCTCAAAAATCACACAGATCTGCCTGCTTCTGCCTCCACAAGTGCTGGAATTGAATTTGAATCATATGGTGGACATTACAGCTTCTGACTTGAACTGCCAATCTGTTTAGTCTCATTCTATCTACTCAGATATTGTAAGAGGTGTACACACTGAATTGGTGATCAGTATGTGTCCAAAACTTTCTAATAAGCAAAAATTACATAGTAGAACCAGTGTTACTTATTTTCGTGCAGTAACATTGTAAAGTTTAGTGAAAGGAGCAGCTTATGAGAATCAAGAATATTGTTGTGGAGAAAACTTAATCCCTATATGACATTTCTATGATGAACAAAAAAAAAGAATCTGTGTTAATTCAATAAAAGAATACACACTGGAGAGAAACCTTATGAATGTAACCAGTGTGGTAAAGCCTTTGCAGAAAACAGTACTCTCTCAAGCCATAAAAGAACACACTGGAGAGAAACCTTATGAATGTAACCAGTGTGGTAAAGCCTTTGCACAAAACAGTCATCTCATAAGACATAAAAGAACACACACTGGAGAGAAACTATATGAATGTAACCAATGTGGTAAAGCCTTTGCAGAAAACAGTACTCTCTCAATCCATAAAAGAACACACACTGGAGAGAAACCTTATGAATGTAACCAGTGTGGTAAAGCCTTTGCAGAAAACAGTACTCTCTCAAGACATAAAAGAACACACACTGGAGAGAAACCCTATGAATGTAAACAGTGTGGTAAAGCCTTTGCACAAAACAGTCATCTCATAAGACATAAAAGAACACATAATAGAAAGAAACCTTTTGAAGATACCCAATGTGGCAAAGCCTATGCACAGTAGAGTAGTCTCAAAAAACAAGAAAAAAACACACAGTGGAGAGAAGCCTTGTGAAGGTAATTAGTGTGATAAATCCTTTGCATGTAACAGTCATCTCCTCAGACAACAACACATTCTGGAGGGAAACCATATGAATATAACTGTGGCAAAGCCTTTGCACATAAAATCTCCTAATACATAAATGAACATATACTAGAAAGAAGGTGTCTGACTGTAACCAATATGAAAAATCTTTTGGACTTCAGAATCATCTTCACATTCATGCAAGAAATCCTAATGGATAGAAAGACTGTGAGTGCTTTTAATATGGTGAAACCATTCCACATTTGAATAATCTTCATCATCATGAAAAGTTTCCTACTGGAGAGAAAACTTATGAATGTTTTAAAATGGTGAGGCTTTGCACAAATCTAGAGTCATCATCATCATAAAAGTATCCTTACTGGAGAGGAATTCTGTGACTATAAGCAATGTGGAAAGGTCTTTGTGTTCTTTGTTCCACTGAGATCCAACAGAACTGAAAAAGTAGCTCAATAGAAATGACTTCCCTTTTCTGAAGGGGAAGGGGAAAGGGAATAGGGACAATAGGGGTGGAAGGTAGTACTGGGGGAGAGAAAGGAGGGGAGATTATGGTTGGAATGTAACGTAAATAAACTAATTTTTTAAAAGAATACATTGAATGTTAAATATCAATTACATGCAAAAGTATTATAAAATGTGTTTAGGGAAGACTTATTGATTAACTTGATTCTCAACATTTACTGTTTTCAATTTCCTCACTTTACACAAGAATCATTTAGTCCGGAGGATGAATATGTAGGGAATGGTAAACTAACACCATCCAGAAAGTTCTCTGAGAGTAACACAACAGTGGTAGCCTGTAGAAATTTCTTTGTGTACACACACGTATTGTTCCAGGGGTTCTATTGAAAGACAACACAACCCACACTGAATTTTGAGATATGAGGGAGGAGAATTTTTTCCATGTATGACCCTGCTTCTGGCCTATGTGTGTAACCATGTCAAAGGTGAGTTTTTTTCTTCCTGACTTCATCTGGAGAGTGTCTTTAGACATAGACACAACCAACCATATTTGATAGATAACCCTCCCCTCTCTTCAAATATAGGATAATTTGGTTCTGTGTTCTTGTTCTTCTTGTTCATATGATAGGAATGTGCTGTTTAATGCAAATTGAGCATCCTTGAATTGGCTAGTATTAATCAATTATCTACACCTATGCTTAAAGCATCCCAGTCACTACCCTAGGGGTATAAGCCTGTTTTCTGGAATTAAAGTTGAACTTACTTTCTGAGGGGTTCCCAGATTGGCTGATCACTGTTATTCTTGCAGGCTTTCCAAGCTTTGTACCTCATCTTCTTCCCCTCGTTCCTTCCTGGGCTGGTTGGAAACAGCCCTCCAGGCAGCAAGAGTATCATGTTCTTTGAAATTCTTGTGATAAAATGTTTTAATTTTTTTTCAATGCAGTTTATTCAGGAACCTTGAAAAATCTTCTGACCCTGGGGAAAGCCAGCCCACCGCTTAAATAGCCTCTGGGTAGCCAACCTCAGCGTGCCACGTGGGCAATGCATATAGGTCCACATACATGGAAGCAAGCCAGGTCCTCGGCCTTAGCCAAATGTGGAGTTGTTGTGACAGAGAGCACTCACCATCGGGAAGGTGGAAGGCAGAAACCAGCTCCATCTTTCAGGCGCGGCATTACGCAGCTCTCTACAGTTCCCCCTTTTTGTTTTAGATGCATCAGGCAAGAGTAGAGGTCTGATCTCTGATATTAGAAATAAATTGGGACTTCATACCAATGTTCAGTTGTTTCTTTTTATAAACTGAAGTGACTTGATTTTTGGGTATCTGTTGCTGATTTCTCCCAAAGACTCACAACAAGCTCTTTGCCAATATCTGTCCTCTGCCCATAATGATACAATCTCAGCATTGGTAAAGGGCACCACAATTTCACCTGGATCTATTCCAGCCAACTGATGAAGTCTTGTTTTTCATTTTAGGACCAATTCAGGAACTTTTCTATATAGGTTTTTATTTTTTTTTTTTTATTTTGTTTGTGTGCCAAAAATATCCATTCTAAGACACAGTCCACCTTCTGCATAAGAATTCCTGTGAGTGAATGAGTGAAAAGCAAGATAACCAAAATACAGGCCCTCTTTGGATCAATATGGTCTATATATGCATCTTGTAATTTCCTTTCTGCCAGAGCCAATTCGCTTTCATCTTCAGTTGCCAACGTTCTTGGACTTTTAAAGTCCTTATCATCCTGTAATGTTTGAAATAAGTTGTTTAGCTCTTGAGTAGCTAAACCAAAGGTAGGCTACAGCCAGTGAATATCTCACAGCAATTTTTGAAAATCATTGAGAGTTCTTAATTGGGTTCTTTTAATTTATACTTTTTGTGGTCGAGTATTTTATAGGCCCATTTTGTATCCTAGGTAATTAATAGAATCTCCTCTTTGTACTTTTTTTGGGAGCAATCTCCAACCCCCAACAAGGCAAAGTTCTATTTATATCATCAAAATATTTTCTAATATTTTTGTATCTGAATCAACTAATAAGGTATCATCCATATAGTGGTAAGTTATGGATTGAGGAAACTGCTTATGAATTATCTTCAACAGCGGTTGTACAAAATATTGGCACAAAGTAGGACTGTTCAACATCCCCTGTGGTAAGACCCTTGAGTGATGTCTCTTTATTGGACAGCTTCTATTTAAAGTGGGTCCTGAGAAAGCAAACCTTTCCCTATTATGCTCATGTAAAGAAATTTTGAAAAAGCAATCCTTTAAATCAATCACTATAATAGGCCATTCTTTAGGTAACAAGGAAGGCAATGGGATTCCAGATTGTAACGGCCCCATTGGCTGAATAATTTTGTTAATGGCTCTGAGATCTGTTAACATCCTCCATTGGCCAGATTTCTTTTTGATGACAAATACCGGAGAATTCCAAGGGCTGTTGGACTCCTCTATATGTTGAGCCTCCAGCTGTTCCAGGACTAACTGTTCTAGTGCCAGTAATTTTTCTTTACTCATAGACCATTGTTCAATCCAAATAGGTTGGTCAGCCAACCACCTTGGTAAGGTTGTGGGGGTTTTATTAGCAGTGATTTCCCAACATGAAGTTGAAAAGACAGCCACTGTATTTTTTTATGGACAGTATGGGCAGCCTGTAATTGTTTTTGATGGCATTTAAAAATAATTTTAACTTGTTTATCAGGAGTATCACCTGTTTTGCTCCTGAAATTGTGGGTTGTTAATCTGGGTCTCCCATTGTTGTAACAGATCTCTACTCCACAAGTTTATGGCTATCTCAGCCACATATGGTCTTAGTTTTCTTATTTGACCTTCAGTTCCTGTACATTTAAGCCATCTAACACTTTGTTTCACTTTAGATAAAGTTCCAACTCTTTGGAATTGAATATCTACCTCAGGTCTAGCACTTCCACAGGGTGCCATTCAGCCTCATGGTAATCCTGTGAGTGATCATCTTCTGCTTGTCTCTGTTGTACACTGACTAAATAAGCTAACATTTGTTTTCTAACCACCTTTGTTTGGCTTTCTTCATTATTATCTTTTACCTCTGCCTGAGCATTTTCTTTACTTAGTATTCTAAACTCTTCTTTTAAGGTTGGTACCCATATTTCACGCCTATATCTCTGGTGTTTGTTTTGTTCAATAATCTCTTGAATGTCTAGTTTTATGCCTTGCTCCTAACTTTTATTTTTTTTTATATTGTTCTAGTTGTTCTTTGTGTTTTCCAGTATCTTTTCTAAAACCTCTGCCCTCTTTTCCTGTTGTTTATCATGTCCTGTATGTATGTTTTTGTATGTCTTGTTTTATGTCCTATTTCCAACCTTCATTTTTTTCTTCATATTGTTCTACTTGTTCTTTGTGTTGTCCCAGTATCTTTTCTAAAGCCTTTGCATTTAAGAAGACATAAAAGGCTAAATCAATTATTAAAGTTAAATTGAGGAATAGGAATGTAACCATAGTCATAATTTCTAAACTTTCCTTTATTTCTGTCTTAAAACTGTAGAAGAGATTATCAGCCAAGCTCAAAGAAGTCTGTTTTATCTCTCATCCTGTTAGAATGTAGTGACAACCAGTTTTGTTCAGTCTCAGGTCTGCCCACATTAGGCTGTCTGCTCTGAGGCATGTTTAAGAGTCTCTTTTAAAGAGCCAGTAATTTATCTGGGAGTTTTTAGGTTTAAAGTTTGGGTTGTATCGCTGAGAGCTTATTCCTCTCCCCAACCAAATTAAATTAAAGTAGGATTTAAAGGGTGTGGATACTTAGATTAGTTGAGTGCCATTTGTTGTAGATTATTAATATTTACTATTGATAAATCTTTTGGTTAAGCAGTGGTTATTCCTAAACAGCTGTATAAACAAATCACCACACAGAGACTAGGATTTAATTAATTAACCTAGAGCACAATGTTGGCTAACAGTTACTCCATCCTAAACCTCCAAGCCTGCAGAGTTTCCTACGATTCAGAATCACCCATCATACTTGCTTTTTGTGATATTTTAGTTCCAGTACATTTCTGCATGTGGTGCCAAGCTCTCTCCTGCAGATTCTCCTCCTCTCCTCTCCTGTCTCCTTCCTCTTCCTCCCACTCTGGACCAAGATGTCTCACCTTATCCTCTCCATTACTCAGTATTGGGGCTGGTTGTTTTAATTGACAATATAGAGAACAAATGGTGGCATGTTTATGCTAACTTGAGACAGGTGATGCTTAGAAAAAGCATCACGATGCAATACCTGGATTGAAACCAGACAGTGGAGGAGAGAAATCAGCATTTGAATGAACAAGGGTAAATTGTATACATTCCAAAAACAGAACATTATACCAATATAATTCCTTGTATCATATTAGAACAACATGGTCTAAAGCTAGACCTCAATTGTAACAAAAATAGTAACAGCCTGCATATGCGTGGAAACTGAACTCTACTCAATGACAGCTGGATTATGGAAGAAATAAACTAATTACACTTTCTAAAATTTAACAAAAGTGAAGGCACAACTTACCCAAACTAATGAGACATAATGAAAGTAATTCTAAGAGGAAAGTTCATAGAAGTAAGTGCCTTCATAAAGAAATCTGAGACATCTCAAATAAACATAACAACACATGTGAAAGACCTAGTCAAAAGGAAGCAGACATATACAAGAGGAGTAGATGGCTAGAAATAATCAAACTTAGGGCAGAAATCAATAAATTAGAAACAAAGAAAACAATTCAAAGAATAAACAAAAGCAAGAGCTGGTTCTTGGAGAAAATGACAAAGATAGACAAACCTTTAGCATAACTAACTAAAACACAGGGAGACACTATACAAATCAGCAAAATCAGAAAATAAAAGGTGGTATAATTACAGACACTGAGGAAATTCAAAGAATCATTACGTTTTACCTTAAAAGTCTATATGCCACAAAATTTTAAAATCTAAATGAAATGGAAAATTTTCTTGCAAGATTACACCTATCAAAGTTGAATATGGATCAGGTAACTAAATTAATAGACCTATATGCCCTAATGTAATATAAGCAGTCATCAAATTCTTCCCAGAGCCTGATGGTTTCAGTGCAGAATTCTACCAGACCTTCAAAGAAGAGGTAACACCAATATTCTTCAAACTATTTCACAAAACAGAAGGAGCATTACCAAACTCATTCTATGAGGCCACATTAACCTTGATACCTAAACCTCACAAAAGATAACTAATGGCAAGGGTACACAAAGAAAGATAATTTCATTCCATTCTCTCTTATGAATATTGAAACAAAAATACTCAATAAAATACTCACAAAATGAATCCAAGAAAACATCAAAGATATCATCTACCATGACCAAGTGGCTTCATCCTAGGCATGCAGGGGACATACAATATATAGAAAATGATCAGTGTAATCCACCACATAAACAAACTGAAAAAGAAAAAGAAAACATGATCATATCAATAGATGCTGAAAAGTATTTAATAAAACCCAAGCTCAATTAATGTTTAAAGTCTTGGAGATATCAGAGATAAAAGCCACATGCCTAAACACAGTAAAGATAATATACAACAAGCCTATAGGAAACATCAAACTACAAAAAAGACAATTTAAATCAATCCCACTGAAATCAGAGACAAGTCAAGTTTGTTCACTCTCCCCTTTCTCTTCAACATACTACTGGAAGTTCCAATTAGAGCAGTAAAAAAAAAAACAAAAAAAAAAAAAAAAAAAAAAAAAACTAAAGGAAATCAAGGGGATACAAAGTGGAAAGGAAGAAGTCAAAGTATCACTATTCACAGATGATATGACAGTACACATGAGTGACCCTAAAAATTCGACAAGAGAACTACTATAGTTGATAAACACCTTCAAAACAGTGGCTGGATATAAAGTTACTAAAAAATATCTGAAACCATCTTGTATATAAAAGACAAGAGGGCTGAGAAAGAAATTAGGAAAAAAAACCCAACAACATTGCAATAGCCACAAATAACATAAAGTGCACTGGTGTGACTCTAACCAAGCAAGTGAGAAATCTGTATAAAAAAACTTCAAGTCTTTGAAAAAAGAAATTGAAGAAGATATCATAAGATGGAATGATCTCCCATACTCATGGATCAGTAGGAATAACCGCAAAATGGCCATCCTACCAAAAGAAATGGAGAGATTCAATGCAATTTCCATCAAACTACCAACACAATTTTTTACAAACCTTGAAAGAACAATTCTCAACATCACATAAAAACACAAAAAAAAAAGCCAGAATAGTTAAAAGAATCCAGTACAATTAAATACTTCTTGAGGTATCTCCATCCTGGATCTCAAGCTGTACTAACTACAGAGGAACAATAAAAATGGTTTGATACTGGCATAGAAACATACAGGTGGATCAGTGGAATTGAATCAAAGACCCAGAAACAAACCCACATACCTACAACGCCTGATTTTTGACAAAGAAGCCAAAACCATTCAATGGAAAAAAAAGATATTCAATCAATGTTGCTTGTCTAACTGGATGTCCACATATAGAAAGATACAAATAGATCCATACTTATCACCCTGCACAAAAGTAAAGTCTTGTGGATCAAATAACTCAACATAAAACTAACACTCTTAATCTGTTATTTTAAAAAAGTGAGGAAGAGGCTTGAACACATTGGCACAGAAGACAACTTTCTGAACAGAACACCAGCAGCACAGGCTCTAAGATCAACAATCAATAAATGGGATCTCATGAAACTGAAAAGTTTCTCTAAAGCAAAGGACACTGTCAGCAGAACAAAATGATGGTTTAGCTTACAGACTGGGAAAGGATCTTCACCAACTCTACATCTGACAGAAGGCTAATATCTAGAATATATAAATAAAACAACAAATCAAATAATCCAATTTAAAATATGGTTCAAGGCTAAACAGAAATTATCAACAGAGGAATATTGAATGGTGTAGAAACACTTAAAAATGCTCAACGTCCTTAAAAAACTGAGAAATGAAAATCAAAATGACTCTGAGACTCCACCTTTCACCCATCAGAATGGCTAAGATAAAAAACTCAAGGGACAACTCATGCTGGAGAAGATGTGCAGAAAGGAGAACCCTCCTCCATTGCTGGTAGAATGTAAACTTGTACAACCACTTTGGAAATCAGTCTGGCACTTTCTCAGAAAACTTGGAATACTGCTACCCCAAGACTCAGATAAACAACTCCTAGGCATATATCAGAAAGATATTCAACCATACAACAAGGGCATGTGCTCAAATATAACAATAACAGCTTTATTCATAACAGCCAGAATCTGGAATCAAACTAGATGTCCTTTAATGGGGGAATGAATACAGAAATTGTGGTACATTTACACAAGGAAATACTACTGAGGTATTAAAAACAAGAAAATCATGAAATTTGCAGACAAATGGATGGAACTAAGAAAGATCACCCTGATGTATCCCAGAAGCAGAAATACATGTATGGTATATATTCACTTATAAGTGGACATTACCCATATAATATAGATTGGACATACTAAAATCTACGTAAGTTAAAAGCTAAAGTACAAGGAGAAACATAGGAAAGATGCTTAATTCACATTCAGAAAAGAAAACAGGGTAGATGCAAGAACCCATAGAACAGAGAGAGAACAGGATAACAGCCTTCCATGGATGAACACTAAGTGACTCCACTCAGCAGGTGATTTAAACAGATGCAGAGACCTACCGCAAAATTATGTATAGAGCACAAAAAGTCTTATTGAAGAAGTGGGAGAGAGAAGGACCTGAAGGGGTCAGGAGTCACACAAGGAGATCAACAAAGCAAAAAATCTGGGTCCTGAGGCCCTCAAGAGACTGATGCATCAACCAAAGAGCATGAGAGGACTTAGAAGCCCTGCTCAGATGTAGCCCATGGACAGCTCAGTCTCCATATGGGATTCCTTATAAGGGGAAAAGAGACAATGTCTGAACTCGGTTGCCTGCTTCTTGATCACTTCTCCCTGGTGGGGTCTCCTAGTCAGCCCACAGATGAATAGGATACAGGGAGTCTTAATGGAACCTGATATGCTAGGGTCTGTTAGGATCTTCCCTATCAGAGGACACAGGAGAAGAAGAGGGGAGGGTTGGGGAGGAATAGTGGGACATAGAGTAGATGAGGGAGGGGGTTACAATTGGGATACAAGGTGAATATATTGTAAAAATTAATGATAAACATGGGTGACAGAATGAAGCATAAATAAGACACAATTTACTGAGAAACACACAAAAATACTCACCATCTTTAATCATAGATCTAGCTAGAAAAAAAAAAAAAAAACTTAGGCAACCAATGCCTCAAATGACAAATAATGTATGTTTAGTGTCCTTCTTGACACTATAGTAAAAGAGAATGTGATAAGATGCATACAATGTCATTGGAAATCTTTCTTCATGCACTGAACATGGAGTGACTTGGAGTTGAGATGTTGATTTACTTTCTCCCCACAGATTAGCAGGAATGTATCCCTTGCTGAATTCAAGAGTACCCAAACCTTGAGAGAAAACACTGCCTGCCCAATGGCGGTGACCTTCCTGTCCTTTGAGGATCCTCTGGGCTTGGCCCTAGCCTGCATGGCTCTGTGCTTATCTTTCAGCACAGCTGTCATTTTGGGGATCTTTCTTGAGCATCATGACTCACCCATCATTAAGTCCAATACCTGGACTATAAGAAAATCCCTTAATTCTTTAAATGAAATTACTTACCCCTACTTTTAGCAATTTTATATAAGCTGTATATCTAACCATAACCAAAAGAGCCCTTTATTTAAGCAATGCTATATAAATACACTATATTTCAGAGTAGAAACTACTTCTGAAAACACATTTTAGTAAGTTATGTATGTTACTTTTTAATTTGTGTTCAATATAAATATTCAAATTTTAATTACATAGTAATAATTGTGGTAAATAATACAGGTACTATATTTTTCCCTTATTATTTTATTTTTTCTGGAGGAAACAGTAATTAAGTTGACAGTTGACATCTTCTGTTGGAAAGGCAAAACCTGGATCTCCGGCAAAGGGAGCTTGCAAAATTGTACAACCACAGTGGAAATCAGTGTGCAGAATTCTCAAAATGATGAAAAAAAATCTACCGTATGGACCACTTATAATTCTCCTTGACACATGCATAATGAACTCAACATAGTCCTTCAAAAATATTTTCTCAACCATACTCATTGCTATTCTGTTCACAATAGGTACAATATGAGAACAACTAAATATCCTTCACCTGATATAGATAAGTGAAATGGTATGTACATAAATAGATAGAAATATAAATGACGATATTGATTTAGGTAACTCAGATTCAGAAAACAGATATCACATGTCCTATCTACTCTGAAGAATGTAGCTCTACATCTTTAGTTGTGAGTATTCACCCTACTGTGAAAAAAAGAAAGAGTGTGGTGAAAAACAGGGGACCAACCCCAGCAGTTGATAGTATCCAGAGAGGATGGAAGGATAAGGTGGGGCAGAAATGAGTCAGACATGGTTGTCCAAAGAAACTGGCAGTCATAATCCTTCTTTATTGAGACAGAGTTCAATAATAAAAGAGAGATTCACATTGTTTTAAAACATAGATGATATCCTTCTTGTCCCCAGACAGGAATTTTAACTGTCTCTTGGTCATAAATTTAGTCATCACTGATAAACCTTATCTTTTACTATCATTTTTCTTCATCAATACCATAACCTGACATTTTTGAAAATCTGGAGGCATATTTGCCACAGCCTGAAAGCCCATTCTCAGGTTGGAAGCATTCTCATATTCAATGGCAATAGATAGAAAATCTTTAAACCAGCTTGGGCATATTGCTTTGTCCCAAGAAATATATTATCAAATTTTAATGGACAGCCTCAAGAGAAACAATTTAGGCCAAAGCAGCAACAATCATTATTCAGTTCCTGGCATAATGTAATGTCTATACCTCATATCTTTTAGAATTTATTTATGTGCTAAATTAAGTATTCTTTCATTGTATAAAAATACCACAATTTCTGTACCCATTCCACCATTGATGGACATCTGGGTTGTTTCCAGGTTCTGGCTATTACAAATAGAGCTGCTATACACATGGTTGAGCAAGCATCCTTTTTGTGTACTTGAACCAACTTTGGGTATATACCTAGCAGTGGTATAGCTGGGTCTGGAGGAAGCACTATTCCTATTTGCCTTAGAAAGCGCCAGATAGCTTTCCAGAGTGATTGTACCAGTTTACATTCCCACCAGCAGTGGAGAAGGGTTCCCCTTTCTCCACAACCTCTCCAGCATGTGTTATCACTTGAGTTTTTCATCTTGGCCATTCTGATGGGTGTAAGGTGATATCTCAGGGTCGTTTTGACTTGCATTTCCCAGAAGGAGAAAGAGAAACATGGGATATACTCACTTATATAGACCTATAAGATATGATAAACATAATGAAATCTATACACCTAAAAAAGATAATCAATTGAGTGGACATGGGGTAAGATGATCAATCTTCGTTTAGAAAGACAGATGGGATGCGCATTGAACGTATGACAGGAGTCTACTGAGCACATCTGAAAGACTCTAACTAGCAGTGTTTTCAAAGCAAAGACTCATGACCAAACCTTTGGCAGAGTACAGGGAATCATAAGAAAGAAGGGGAGTTAGTCTGATGGGGAAAGGATAGGAGCTCCACAAGGACCAAATATATCTGGGCACAGGGTCTTTTCTGAGACTGACATTCAACCAAGGACCATGTATGGATATAACCTAGAACCTCCGTTCAGATGTAGCCTGTGGTAGCTCAGTAACCAATTGGTTTCCCAAAGTGAGGGGAACAAGGACTATTTCTAACAGGAACTCAATGACTGGGTCTTTGGTCTCCCCACCCCTGAAGAGAGGAGCAGTCCTGTTAGGCCACAGAGGAGGGCTTTGCAGCCAGTCCTGAAGATATCTGATAAAACAGGATCAGATGAATGTGGAGGAAGTCCCCCCTATCAGTGGACTTGGAAAGGGGCACGGTGGAGATGAGGGAGGGAGGGAGGGACTGGGAGGGGAATGAGGGATCAGGACATGGCTGGGATACAGAGTTAATAAAATGTAACTGATAAATAAAAAAAATAAATAATAAAAAAAGAAATACATAGAAACTTAAAAAAGTATTCTTTCATTATTTTGGTCATACAACATCACAGTGATACTGTGCAAGCTGATATTTCTAGGAAAATGAGGACATAATACCTCACTTTTAAAATATTTTTTACAAAACATTCTTTGTCCATCATTATAGACCCTAGTGTAGGTGAAGATGTCTCCAGCCATTCATTTACATCTCTGTAAAGTCATTGAGGGGCATACCATATGTAGCTTCTAATCTTATATGCCAAGTAATCACCTGAGGATACAGCAGTACTAGGTATTTAATCTCAAATACTATCAACTCTCCTAGCACTACAAACTTTGTTTGCCTTTTTAAGAGTATGTTCTGATTATTTTCTTCTTGAGGAAGCACAGGGGAAGATTTTGCAAGACTATCTTGGAGCTGAAGTTTCATAAGGAGTTATCTGCCATTTTTATGTGAGTTACAACTTCCACATTCATGCAGGGCCAGATTATTGATATTCATCCATAAAGACATTCATGTAGGGCCAGATATTTGATATTTCCCCTAAAAATGAGAGGGGCAGTATGCTCAGGATTTTTCTGGGGAAGCTTAGAAGCAGTACCACAGGGTGAAGGCATAAATGATTCATTAAAGAAAATTACCATTGCTCCAATGTCTCCAGGTTGTACATGTATTGAAAGCCCTCTAAGCATGTAGCAAGTGGAGATCAAGACCAAGCCTGAAAGATAGCATGAAGGCTATTGTAACATGCAGCTCAGCTGTGCTGGATCTTTGTCAAATAGCTGTGCTGATTTCATGGCTTTAACTGTATATGAACTTTGGTGAGGTTTTAATCCATTTGGAGGTGACTTTGTGTGAAAAATAAGAACTTATTTCTATGTTTCTACATATAGACATCTAGTTTGGTCAGCATCATTTGTGAAGATTTTATCTGTTTTTCCAGTGTGTTTTTCTATTTTTGTTATAGTACTAGTGTATTTACAAAATCAGATATTACTCAGACATTTAAAAAATCAAATCATGAAACAAGAAGGTAAATGCACCGTTGCAGGTAACTGAGAGTGAGAGAACCTAGACCCCCAAAGACAAATAGGGTATGTATTTGCTTTTACATATATATTAGTTGTAAGATGTATGATATGGAAGCAACTGAACATAATATCACAGGGGATGCATACAGATTAAGAAATGGAGGTTAGTGGAGGCAGAGATTTCTCCATAGGAAAGGGAAATAAAATACTTGGTACAAATAGAAGGTGGGCTAAAAAGATATAATTGAAGGGTATTGGGAAAGGAAGTGGGCAATGAAAACGTAACATGAAAAAAGACGGGTAAAATTAAGGGTCATTTGTTTGGTACAGTGGAAACCTAATGCAATAGAAACTTTCTCAAATATATCAAAAAAATATATATATATATGAAGCCAATATAAATGAAATCACCACACAAAAAGAAAGTTCCAACTGGAAATCTCTTGTCACTAAATAAAGCATCCAGTACTGGTAATGGGTTATATTTAACTGAGGTATTGGCCAAAGTGGTGTGATTGTAATGCCAAAACAATACAGGCTTTTGCCAAGACTATAGGCTACTCTCCACAAATTGAATGCAGTGCCCTCTTGCTGGAGACAACACTTACACTTACATGGAACATAGATAAATAGTGCTTGTGCCTACATAGAACCGTCACGCCTGCATTCTAGCAACTTTTGTATGGGAAGTACTCTGCAACTACAAGAGAAGAAATATAAATGCTAACCCAGCTACCAAACTTGTGAACTATAACAATGTCCTACCTGTAAGACAATATTAGTGCAACAGTTGTAGGAGTAGATAACCAATCCATAGTTTGACTTAAGGCCCACTTCACATGATGGAAACCACACCTGACACTGGTTTATTGATCAAGAAAAAGAAATTACATAGCCCATGGATCTAGGGAAAAAGCAAATACTATGTCCTACTAAAAGTATTAAAATGACCCTTGCCACCATTCTGCTATACTCATAGACCAGTATCTTGTTCAGCCATCATCAAAAAAAAAAAAAAAAAAAAAAAAAAAAGTCATCCTGCATCTGATGGAGACAAATGTATGAACAAGTCTGCATCATTTCCCAACTTGGGCTCTTTTTGTTTTTTTTTTTTTTCCTACTCAGATGTGTTTACTTTTGTCTTTTTGCTATTTTATTTTCTTATTATAAATTATATCCCTCCTTTTTTAATATGAGGGTGAATTTAGACAGAATAGAAGGGGAGATGTGAAAGAGTTGCCAGGATTAGAGGAAGGGAAAACTTTAATCCGGATGAACATATAAGTAAAGTGACTATTTTTTAAGGAAAAAAGGAGAAGGAGGAGAATGAAGAGAAAGAAAAAGAAGAAGGAAGATTCGGAGAAAGAAGAAAAGCAGGAGGAGGAGAAGATGAGAAGATGAAGAAGAAGAAGAAGAAGAAGAAGAAGAAGAAGAAGAAGAAGAAGAAGAAGAAGAAGAAGAAGAGGAAAAATTGTGTCAAAAGAAATGTTAAATAGCTATGCACAAAAGATCCAGAAAATCTAAAAAGTGCAAAAAAGTAATTTATAAATAATAAAAATAGAAAAAGAAGACAAAACTCACATCAAAATCCTAGAAAATATTTTCAGCAAAATAATAGAAGAATGTATCCTTAGCCTAATGAAGAAGGGGTAGCCTATAAAAGTACAAAAAGTATATAGAACAACAACAGAAAAGAAATTGTGCTCAGCACATATAATCAAAACATTAAATGTAAAGAAAAGTATGTTAAACAAAGAAGGGATATTAAAAGTTGCAAGTTGAAAATATTAAGTTGCATATAAATTCAGGCTCTTTAGAGTAACTCTTAATCTCTCAAGAGAGATTTGATACCTTGAATGTCTGAAACAAATTATCTATAACCTTTAAGGGACCCTTATTCCTATATCCAGTAAACTTTAAATAATAAATGATGAATAAAGATATATTGCATAATAAAACCAAATATGAGTAATATCTCTGTAAAACTTCACTACAGAAGGAAATCAATGGAACAATCCGATCTAAAGTGTTAACCATATCCAAGACAACAAAAAGAATGAATAATCCCAAGCATCAAATCAGAAGGCAAAATCTCCACACCATAACTACAAAATAAAGGGAAATAATAAACATTGCTCATTGAAAACTCTCGACTTGGATGTTCAATTCTCAAATAGAAAGACAGGAACTAACAGAATGGACTAGACAACAATGTCCATTCTTCTGCTGCATCTACTGAACACTCTTTATCATCCAGATTGGACAGCATCTCTGTGTAAAAGGATGAAAGGAGACAGTAGAAGAAAGTGGACCAAAAAAAGAAGTTTAGTGGAACTTTATTTTATAAAGTTCACACAAACAAATACTAATATTCTTGAGTCGATTTAAAAGAGAGTATGGACTGTACACACTGAATGAGGAGTTCCACCATTATCCATATGAAAACAACAGATGACTTGGACTGGTCCAGCACACATCTACACTCATGTTTACTGAAGCAAAGCTTACGGTGTGCTAAGATAGAATAGACTTCATTGTCCTGAATCACATGAGTGCAAAATATAATATTATTCATTTTTTATTCATGGAAACATGTACTTTTGTTTTTGATATTTTTAATATTATCACATTATTTCTCGTTTCTCTGTCCTACCTACAAAATCTCTCATATATCCCTCTTTTGGCTCTTTCAATTTCAAGTCTTTTGTTGCCAATAAATGCTATTACATGTATCATGCATGTGTGTGAGTGTGTGTATGTGGTGTCAAGGAGAGCAAGAGAGAACATTTAACATTTCAAGAATGACAATCATTTTACTTTGAAATTGTGGATGAACTCAAAATGTATCATCAAATGTTATGACCTGAGCTAGACACAGAAAACAAACATTGTTTGACATCAATCCTAATTGAGCCAAAAGCAGTCAGTCCTCTGAAATAAGAATTGAATAGTCAGTATTAGAGCCTGAACATCAGGGTGTAGTGGCATGACTTGTCAAAGAACACATTTCAGTGACAAGAGGAATAATTTAAAGAAATATCTCAGGGTGCATGCATAAGAGCTTACATTGTTTACTTGAAAAATATTTACTAATAGCTTACATTGTTTACTTGAGAAATATTCTGTGTATGTTTTTTAAATCTCAATAACCAAAATGTTATAATTACTGTGTAAGAGATATTAATTTATTTATATATTATTTATTCTTCCATCAATTTTCCTTCCATTTTTACCCTCCTGGTTTTAAGTAATCATTCTTTACTCTTTTGAAAATTCAAGCCACTTTTCATAAACTATTTTTACACACAATATATCAAAATTTGATTTGTAAAATATTTTACAATATTATAATACTAGGAATATATAACAAACCACTGAATTTTATCAAGGGTATTTATTATCTATAGTATTGCAGGAAAAAGGAAAATGTGAAGAGATGAAGTACTATTCTTTCTAGTTGTTTTTAAGAGACAGTTGCCTGAATCCAGCCATTTCAGGAAAAAAAAAAAAACTCATTTTTTTTTCTTTTTTATTGATTATTACAATTTATTCACCTTGTTTTCTGGCTGTAAACCCCTCCCTCATCTTCAACCAGTTACAACCTACCTCCCTCTTCTACACCTATGTTGTCTCTCCTATTCCACTAATAGGGGAAGTCCTACTTCCCTACTATCTTATGCTAGCCTATCTTATCAAGTCTGACAAAGAATGATTGCACCTTCTTCCTCCTCAGCCTGTCAAGGCTGCACCTTCCAGGAGTAGATGATCAAGGAGCCTTCCACTGAATTCATGTCAGAGACAGCCCCTGTTACTCTTAAAAGGGAACTCACATGGAAACTGAGATACTTATGAGCTACATCTGAGCAGGGGTTCTAGGTGTTCTTCATGCATGGTCCTTGGTTTGAACAGGACCCCCTGGGCCCATATTTTTTGGCTCAATTAGCCTACTTGTGGAGTGCCTCTCCCATCCAGGTCTTTTTAGCTTCTGAATCTTCCATATTAATCCATTCTTTCTGCACAAAATTTGGCTATGAGTCTAACCATCTGCTTCAATACCCTGCTATGTAGATTCTTTCAGTGGCCCTCTGTGGTAGTTTCCGGCCCTGTTCCCTATCTTCCCCCATTACCAATGTCTATCCCATTTGCCCTTCTGAATGAGGATTAAGCATCTTCCTTAGGGTTCTTCCTGTTGTTTAGATCCTTTAGGACTATAGATTTTAGTATTTTTAAACCCTATATTATATAGCTAATATCCACATATAAGTGAGAATATAGCATGATTGTCTTTCTGCTTCTCAGAAAGACACTCTTAGTGATCACTCAGAGTAATCTTTTCCAGTTGCATCCATTTACCTGCTGATTTCCTTGTTTTTAATTGCTGAATAGTATTGCATTGTAGAAATGTGCCACAATTTCTGTTTCCATTCCTCGGTTTGGGGACATCTAAGTTGTTTCCAGATTCTGGATATTGTCAATAAAGCTGTTATGAGTAGAGTTGAGCAAATGTCCTTGTTGTATGGTTGATAATTTTCTGAATATATGCCCACAGTTGGTATAACTGAATATTCTAGTACCACTATTCATAATTTTCTGAGAAAGCACCAGATTGATTTCCAAAGTGGTTGTACAAGTTTATATTCCCACCAGCAATGGAGGAGGGTTCCCTTTCCTCCACATCCAGTCCAGCTTGTGTTTCAGATGATGTGATAGTATACATGAATAACCCTAAAAAATCAACCAGGGAACTCTGAAAGCTGATAAACTCCTTCACCAAATTGGCTGGATACAAAATTAAATTAAAAAAAGATGAAGCCTTCGTGTATACAAAAAACAAATGGGCTCAGAAAGAAATTAGGGAAACAAAACCCCTTCACAAAAGCCACAAACAACATAAAGTACCTTGGTGTGACTTTAATCAAGTAGGTGAATGACTTGTATTAAAAAAAAAAAACTTAAAGGAAGATATCAGAAAATTGCCCATGCTCCAGGATTGGTAGGATTAACATAGTAAAAATGGCCACTCTACCACAAGAAATCTAAAGATTCAATGCAATTCCAATCAAAATACCAGCAGAACTCATTACATACCTTGAAAGAATAATTCTCAATTTCATATAGAAAAAGAAAAGAAAACAAAACAAAACCAGAATTGATTTTAAAAGAATGCCTGTACAGTAAAAGATTTTCTGGAGGTATCTTCATCCGAGATCTCAAGTAGTACTATAGGGCAACAGTAATAAAAAATGGCATGGTACTGGCACCTGTACTTTAAATCTTAAAGGGGTGTGCATCTACTCATTAATCATTTTTATTAAATCATATCAAGAAGCTGAGGGGAAAAACAAATATAGGGGAATCAAATGCTGTCTCAGTTTTAGACCCAGTTTGAAGGTCTAATGCTTCCTTGGGCTATTGTTTCAGCTCATCAACCTTAAAACACCCATGGCTTTACTATTAATAGTGTACTTTTCTTAACTTTAAATTGTTCTCTAAGATTTTTTACATCAGAGCCATTAGCAAAAACATCTTCCCTGACCTTGTTAAACAATATATTTTTCCAAATTCTTTCTAAGTATAATGCTCATTGCTAACAATCTATATCTATGGCTCCTTTCAAGGACACTGGTTAATTCATTAATCTCCTCCTGTAAACATGTGAAAGGAGATCAAGCAATGTTAATTTTAAATGCCAGTGATATTGCCCAGTGATGGGCTAGAAGCCTCCTTAGAGTTTTCATACAACTCATGTTATGAGGAATATGGGCATCATAAGGGCAACAAGCAGAGATATGCTACATAAGAACACAAAGTCCTCAGGAAAATCAGTTCTTGGGATTATGTTTCTCCAAGACAAACTCATGACTATGCTAACAGGGGAGCCACATACCATTAGTTCTACAGCTGTTTTGCTGTTGTTCCTGCATGGCTCTTGACAGGGACAGGTAGCCAAAATAGTTTGCCTATAGATGTGTAAGAGGGGGGGTGAGGTTAGCTCAGGCCCTGGGAAGGAGAATTCAGGGTATTGCATGGGCTGTACCAGCCTGGAGGAACAGATAACCTGGAAGGACTGAAGGATTGCTGGGAGAAATGTCAGATAGGTTTGATTTGATATGTTAACTAGGAACCTCTGGCATTAGTTCCAGGTTCAAATCCTACTTCTATGGTAACATAAACTTCAGAGAGAGAAGCATGGTCTCCATTGGATAATGATCTTCAAGTGAGCTCACAGGGAAGAAAGGTGACAAAGACAAAGATTATGTTTTTTTCTTTTCTTTCTATATATCTTCTTCTCTTTGAGGGAGGACGGTTATCCAAACTAGAATCAAATTTTGCTTTTTTGTTTTGTTTTTACTACTATATTTTATTTTATTAATTGTTTTTATTTTTCACAATTTATTCATTATATATGCTGACTGAAGGTCATTCTGTCAACTTCTACTGTTCTCACCCTCCCTCCATCTTCCCCATCCCCTTTCCCTAGACCACTCAAAAGGGGAGTTCCTCCTTTGCCATCCACCCATACATTATCAGAAGAGTGCTTAGCTATTAAAAACAGAAAATAAAATTTCTGCTCTTATTTCTTTCCATGGGCCACTGTACTCACCTCAGAAGATTTCATACCATGAAGCTTGCCTGCAACCTTACCGTGAATAAAACACTAAGTATAATTCATTTTAAAGAGTCCTACTCCAAGATGCTGTTGATTGACCATCTCACATCCAGAAACATGTGAACTTTGAAATGCTATGATGTCTGAAACATTTTATCACAGGCATTTCAGAGAATGTGATTCTCTTGCTGCCTGGAGGGCTGTTTCCTACCATCCCAGGAAGGCATGAGGGGCAGAAGATGAGCAGTACAGTATAAAGCTTGGAAAGCCCGCAAGCATAACAGTGGTCAGCCACTCTGGGAACCGCCTCAGAAAGTAAATTCAACTTTAATTCCAGAAAACAGAAAACAGAGGCTTATATCCCTTGGGGAGTACCTGGAATGCTCCAAGCATAGGTGTAGATATTTTTTTAATACTAGGAAATTCAAGAATGCTAGATTTGCATTAAACAGCACATTCCTATTATATGAATAGGAAGAACAAGAACACAGAAACAAATTATCCTATATTTGGAGGGAGGGGAGAGTTATCAGGTATCTGTGTCAAAGGCCATCTATCAAATTTGATTGGTGGTATCCATGTCTAAAGATACTCTCCAGATGAAGTCAGGCAGAGAAAACTCACCCTTGACATGGTAACCCATCTAGGCCAGAAGCAGAGTCATACATGGAAAAGAAAGCCTCCTCCCTCACATCTCAAAATTCAGTCTGAATTGTGATAGTTTTCAATAGAACCCCTCGAACAATAGGTATGTGTACACAAAGAAACTTCTACAGGCTGCCACTGTTGTGTTACTCTCAGAGAACTTCCTGGCTGGTGTTAGTTCACCATTCCCTATATATTCATCCACTGGACTCAAAGTTTCTTGTGTAAAGTGAAAACAGTAAATATTGAGAATCAGGATTATCAATAAGTCTTCCCTAAACAACTTATTATATAATACTGTTGCATGTAATTGATATTCATCATTCATTGTATTCTTTTTAAAAATAAGTTTATTTAGTTTACATTGCAATCATAGAGCCCCTCTCTTCTCTCCCCCAGTACTATTCTCAATTCCTATTGCCCCTATTCCCTTTCCCCTTCAGAAAAGGGAGGTCATTTCCATTGAGCTAGTTTTTCAGTTCTGTTGGATCTCAGTAGACCAAAGAACACAAAGGCCTTTCCATATTGCTTATAGTCACAGAATTCCTCTCCAGTAAGGATACTTTTATGATGATGACTCCAGATTTGTGAAAAGCCTCACCATTTTAACACATTCATAAGTTTTCCTCTATTATGAATCCTTTCATGATGATGAAGATTATACAAATGTGGAATGGTTTCACCATGTTAAAAGCACTCACAGGATTTCTTTCCATTAGGATATCTTTCATGAGTGTGAAGATGATTCTGAAATCCAAAAGTTTTATTCACATTGGTTACAGACAGACAGCTTCTTTCCAGTATGTGTTCTTTTATGTATTAGGTGATGTTATGTGCAAAGGCTTTGCCACGTAGGTATATTCGTGTGGTTTCCCTCCAGAATGTGTGGTTGTCTTAGGAGATGATTGTTAAATGCAAAGGTTTTATCACACTAATTACCCTCACAAGGCTCCTCTACACTGTATTTTTTTCATGTTTTCAGAGACTACTCTGCTGTGCAAAGTATTTATCGCGTTGGGTATATTCATAAGGTTTCTTTCCAGTATGTGTTCTTTTATATCTTATGAGATGACTGTATCATGCAAAGGCTTTACCACACTGGTTACATTCATAAGGTTTCTCTCGAGGGTGTGTTCTTTTATGTCTTATGAGATGACTGTTTCGTGCAAAGGCTTTACCACACTGGTTACATTCATAAGGTTTCTCTCCATTGTGTGTTCTTTTATGTCTTATGAGATGACTGTTTTGTGCAAAGGATTTACCACACTGGTTACATTCATAAGGTTTCTCTCCAGTATGTGTTCTTTTATGTCTTAAGAGAGTACTGTTTTCTGCAAAGACTTTGCCACACTCATTACATTCATAAGGTTTCTCTCCAGTGTGTGTTCTTTTATGGCTTAAGAGAGTACTGTTTTCTGCAAAGGCTTTACCACACTCATTACATTCATAAGGTTTCTCTCCAGTGTGTGTTCTTTTATGGCTTAAGAGAGTACTGTTTTCTGCAAAGGCTTTACCACACTGGTTACAATCATAAGGTTTCTCTCAGTGTGTGTTCTTTTATGACTTATGAGATGACTGTTTTGTGCAAAGGCTTTACCACACTCATTACATTCATAAGGTTTCTCTCCAGTGTGTGTTCTTTTATGGCTTAAGAGAGTACTGTTTTGTGCAAAGGCTTTACCACACTCATTACATTCATAAGGTTTCTCTTCAGTGTGTGTTCTTTTATGGATTATGAGATGACTGTTTTCTGCAAAGACTTTACCACACTCATTACATTTATAAGGTTTCTCTCCAGTGTGTGTTCTTTTATGCCGTATGAGCTGACTGCTTTTTGCAAAGGCTTTACCACATTGATTACATTTGTAAGGCTTCTCTTCAGTGTGTGTTCTTTTATGCCATAGGAGAACAGTGATATAGGGGAAGGCTTTACCACAAAGAGTGCATTTAAAGGGTTTCTCTCCAATATGACTGCTTTCATGCCTGCAAAGAAAATTGGCACATGTGAAAGATTTACCACAGTCATTTCATTACACTAATTAATATATTTATCTATATGAATTAAATTCATAATTTGGTCTAATTGTGAAGAAGAATCAAATTTTAAAGCTTTATCACTTTATTCACATTCAAGGTATTCCCCTTCATTATGGGTATTTTTGAAGATCTCTGTGATGGTAAGAGCATTTGTTATGTGGATCATTTTTATAGCATCATTTTTCTATAAGAGGTTTTCTCCTGTATATGGAGAGTATTGTAAGAATTCAGAGTTTTACCACAGCAATCCCATTCACAAATTTTTGTACTGTATGAATGATACTTCATTTACAAAGTGAGCCAAGACAAGCAGAAGTTCCAAATTCCTAGTATTCATGGGTATTTTCAGCAATATGAGTTTGCTGGTGAAGTCTCGGTGAAGTTGCGAAATCAATTAACAGTAACCATTTATCACATTCAGAAAATTTACTCACAGTGGGGACTACTACCAAATCAATTGTTCTTGGAGAAAGACAGGGGCACTGCTTCTTTCAATAACCCTATGCTCATGTGTCTTAGAATCATTTTGACATATGATATACCAGTTTAACTTACAAAAATAATAAAGATTCCCACATTGAATTAACACAGTTTGTTTTTGTTCATCATAGATATGTCATATAGGGATTACGGTTTCTCCACAATAATATTCTTGATTCTCATAAACTGCTCCTTTCACTAAACTTTACAATGTTACTACACGAAAATTAGTAACACTGGTTATACTATGTAATTTTTGCTTATTAGAAGGTTTTGGACACATACTGATCACCAATTCAGTGTGTACACCTCTTATAATATCTGAGTAGATAGAATGAGACTAAACAGATTGGCAGTTCAAGTCAGTAGCTGTAATGTCCATATGATTCAAATGGTATTTATTTTACAATATTATTTTATTTTCTTCTATCTTAGGGGAGTGCCTTGTAAACACAAATCGGATACCTGACATTGAAGTACATGGAATTATGAGATTTTAATGATCATCAGTACACTTAAAGCAGTGCTGTTTATACACTTTTGTTTTTCTTTAAAACTTCCAGGACACAGCCATGTGTGCTGGTACATGCCTTCAATTCCAGCACTTGTGGAGGCAGAAGCAGGCAGATCTGTGTGATTTTGAGTTCAGGCTGGTCTAACAAGCAAGTCTAAGAAAGTCACAGATACCCAGAAAAAAATCCTTTTTCAAAAACAGAAAATAAAAAGCAGCCAATAAACAAACAAACAAACAAAAAACACCAGACTTCCAGGACACATTAAAATTTAAGATTTATATCTGTATCAACATGTACAAAAAGTTACCTTTTATTACTTGTAGAACTTTGAAAATGTTCTTCAATATTATGGTCATCCCAATTGTAGCCTAAAATATAGTACGAGAAAATATATATTATTGGAAATATCATGTTATTATTAAGGCAAAACTTAAATCACTATCTTCTGTGACCCTTAGAACCATGCCTGATTTATTTACCTCATTCCTCCTCATTCTCAATTGTAATTACAGAAGGTGATCAATAACAAAGTAAGAGTTGTCTCTTTATTTTAAAAGTGAAAGAAAAATTGCAGTCTTACCTATAGCAGTGAGGTTTTCACAGATCTCTAGCATCACATCTTTGTAGAGTTGCTTCTGGGAAGGTTCCAGCAAGGCCCACTCTTCTTGGCTGAATTTTACATGCACATCATTGAAGGTCACTGAATTCTAAAATATGCCATACATTTGTACAACAGAAACAGTGGCAACAATATAAATTTATACTTCATTGTCAATATAATCATATAATTCTACTGCATCTTCAATTTATTTTCTGACACAGAAGTGCGAATGTTTTACAGTTGGGTGCTGTGCGTGATGTGAAGTAGGGGAGATGAAAAAGCCTAAAGGTTAGATTGAAAAAAAAAAATAAAAACCAAAGGCGTGCTTCAAAAACCTGTGTTTCATCAGTTTGTAAGACATGAATATAAAGTAGCCATTAGTTGGGTTCTTAAGCAATCTATGAATCCTCTTCAGTTACTTGGGTGAGTAGGTTAGGACCCTGTCATGAGACAGGTGGAAGGACAAAACACAGTCATGATATTTTATATAGCAACAAATGAGTTGTGTTGATCAGGGGACACTGAACAGATGGGTAACATCAGTCAAAAGACAACATGGTACTGAATATTATGTTTTGACCAGGGCTCAAAGATGTGGCATATCAGTATGTGAAGAGGGGGGCTCATATATTTGTGGAAGGGAAAGTGGACGACAGTGAATACATGAATAAAAATAATGTGAGTGGCAAGCAACAACAATCATAGCCAATAACATCATATTTCTGAGTGACCAGACAAAAGAAAAGGAATAGAACACATTGTTTTGTATATCCTCCTTACTAAATAATGTAGTCTATAGATTAAAAATAAAGATTAAAACTTTTCTATTAAAAAAGAAGTGTTGATGTTATCACTAAATCATTTTAGAAGAAAACGGAATAACAAGTTTTAACTGTATCATATCTGAACTTTTTGAAGAGGATATAGCTTTGGAATAGACATGGCAATTAATGTGGACAAACAGAGAGAAGAGTGTGAAATAGAGAGACAGAGACATAGAGACAGAGACACACACAGAGAGAAATTAACAGATGAACAATACTAAGTACAGATCAGAGAAATTTATTAACAGTTACTAACTACAAAAAATGGTGGACAAGCTGGGTGTATTCTGTCATGCCTTCAATTCCATCACTCATGAGGCAGACGCAGGTGTATCTTATTGAACTGGATGTCAGCATTATCTATTCAAAGAGTTCTAGGACAGCCAGACCTATATAGTAAGACAGAGCCTCCTCTAAAAGTCAATCAAACAAACACAAAATATTGAAAGAACTCAGAGGTCTTTACTGAAGCTTCTACAAGGAATTATACATTCAAGCCTGTTGTATATTTATTCTCCAGAAATCTGCACTGCCCCAGCTTAAACTGTAACTCCAATGATATCTTACTAAAAGGGAATGCATGTTTAAACAGCTAAAAATAGAAAGATGAAAATATTAACAATGTAAATGCTGATCATAAATAAGCAACATAAAACAGGACAGATGGCTCAGCAGTGAGGAGTTCTTGCTGCTCTTGCAAATAATTGGGCTCAATTGATAGTGTTTACCTGTGACCTGCTACTTTCAATTGCTATATGTTCATCAGTTCTGAAGACATCTTCAGACTACTGTGAGGATTAGGCACACAAGAGGTGCATATTCATGCATACAATCAAAATACTCATATTCAGTAAAAATTAAAAATAGATCCCAGATGGTTGGGCTGATTGCACACTGTGTCTGATAAGCTGGGTAGCAGAAACTGCATGGCGTCCAATAGTTCGATCTATGGGTCCCAACTGACTGTGTTTCAAATGTAAGAAGAAAACTAATGATGAAGGAAACAATCGGGTCCAACCTCAGAACACCCAGCTAATCTCTGGGAAAGTTCCTGGGATGTTGCAGCAGGAATAAGGTTTTCAAGCAAATGGACACAAGAAGCAATCAGGAGTAGATATTCTAATACCTAATAAAATAGACTTTCAACCAAAATTATTTGAAAGGGATGAGGAAGGGGGGAATCCAAGATGGTGGTGCTAGGAGGACATTGGGTCTGAAGAGTAGGACAGCAATGTTGGTACAGCAACTACAAGACTGAACTCTGGGCCCTAAAACAACAGAGATCCTGTTTCCCAGGTGAGAGGAAACTCCACGGTGTGGGAGTCAGTCAGGTCCACTTTCAGATCACTCAGCAAGAACCCAGAAGATATCTAGGTCGCAGGATACACCTTTGTGTCCTGATAACCTTTCCAGACTAAATTATGTTCTCCAGGGCACCAGAGACTTGGAGCCCCAGTCTAGAAAAGAAACAGGGAAGAAGAAAGCAGAAATGACCCCAGGTCACCCAATCTATCCCTGGAAAGATCCTGCAGACTGGTGGGTGCACAGCTGTCAGGCCTGAGTGCGCCGCCAGCTGCTAGCCATGCATCCCCTACTCTCCATCACAGAACTGTGTGCCCCAGGTCACTAGTGGCTGGTTTTCCCTGTCTGGAGAAACAGCAGGTCCCAGATTAGAGAACTCAGCCAATTCCCCACACACATACTACATGCACCATACACAAGAACATTCTTGGAAAAGTTCTCAGATTCTTTCCCAGTCACCAGCTCGGAGCCATCATTGGCAAGTGCCTACGCATTCTATACACTATGTCAAACACCACAGACTGAGTCATCCTATTGAAAGAAAACCCAAAGGTGGAGGAAATATCTGGCCCTACCTCAGGACATCTAGCTCCAGAAAAGTTTCTGGTTATCCACAGGCTCCTACTCTAGCCTCCTGCTGTACACATGAGAGTGGTGCTCACCTGCCACTGATTACCACTTGGGTACTGGGGCACAGAGCTCCAAACTGAGAACTACAGAAGCCTGGGTTTACTGAGATCAACCCCCAGATACTGCTCCAAGGAACAACCAGTTATCCCTAACTAACCTGACCAAGTCACAGGGCACTCAGTTTATAGCAGCAGCTCACTACATTTACAGCAAGAAACCCAGTAGCTGGGCAGCTGTCTCCAGAACTTCTCTGGGTGAGAGAATAGCCCCCTTTACTAACAAAGGCCACAATTAGTACTCAGGTCTGTAAACTTGAGGTGAGCTGTGGCAATTCCTGAAAAACACCTGCCATTCAGTGATCATACCTAAAAAGTGGAGGAGAGCTCCTTTGGGAAAAAAATTATCTTCCTGCCAAGGGGATTTGACCCACCACAGGATTCCAGGAAGTACCAGAAACTAACACCCAACACCTAAGATATCCCAATGGGTAGAGGCCAGTGTAAAAGCTCAACCGACAAAAGACAAAGCAATATGGCATCTCCAGAACCCAGTTATTCAGGAGCAAGCAGCCCTGGATACCCCAGTATAAAGACAATTTCAGGCCAATCTCTCTTAAGAACATTGATGCAAAAATACTCAACAAAATAGTTTGCAAACCCAATATAAAAACACATCAAAGATACCTTCCTCTACAACCAAGTAGGCTTCAGGCCAGGTATGCAGGGGTGGTTCAATATACAAAAATCTATTGATATGATCCACTATATTAACAAACTGAAAGAAAAATAAACACATGATAATCTCCTTAGTTGCTGAAAAATCATTTGAAAAAAATCCAGCATCCATTCATGTTTAAAGTATTGGAGAGATCAGGGATACAGGGCATAAACCTAAACATAGTAAAGCCAATATAAAGAAATTCTATAGCCAACATCAAGCTAAACGGAGAGAAACTTAAAGCAATCCCACTGAATTCAGGGACAAGGCTTGGCTGTCCCCTCCATATCTCTTCAACATAGTTCTAGAGGTCCTTGTCTAGAGTACTAAGACAATTAAAGAAGATCAATGTGATACAAATGGAAAAGGAAGAAGTCAAAGTATCACTATTTGCAGATGGTATGATAGTATACATGAGTCACCCCCAAAATTCTACCAGGAAACCCCTAAAGCTGACAAACACTTTCAGCAATGTGGCTGGATACAAAATCAACTCAAAAAATAAGTAGCCCTCCTGTATACAAAAGACAAAAGTTCTGAGAAAGAAACACCCTTCACAATAGTCAAAAAGGACATAAAGTACCTTGGTGTGACCCTAACCAAGCAAGTCAAAGACTTGTATGAAAAAATTTCAAGTCTCTAAAGAAAGAAATAGAAGAAGATATCAGAAGATGGAAAGATCTCTCATGCTCATGGCTTGGCAGGATTAACATAGTAAAAATGGTCCTCTTACCAAATGCAATCTACAGATTTAATGTAATTCCATCAAATTACCAACACAAATCTTTACAGACCTTGAAAGAAAAATTCCCAACTTCATATGAAATAACAAGAAACCCAGAATTGCTAAAACAATCTTCCATAATAAAAGATCTTCTGGAGGTATCTCCATCCCTGATCTCAAGCTGTACTACAGAGCAACAGTTATAAAAACAGCATTGTACTGGCATAGAAACAGAATGGTGGAGCAATGGAATCGAACAGAAGACCCGGAAAAAAACCCACACCCTTATGGGCACCTGATTTTTTACAAAGATGCCAAAACCATACAATGGAGATAGCATTTTCAACAAAATGTGCTGGTCTAAATGGATGTCTACATGTAGGAAAATGCAAATAGATCCATAATTATAACTCTGCACAAAACTAAAGTTCAGATGGATCAAAGACCTCAGTATAAAACCAGACATACTAACCCTGTTAGAAGAAAAAGTGAGGAAGGGCCTTGAACTCATTGGAACAGGAGACAACTTCCTGAACAGATCTTCAACAGTACAGGCTCTAAGAGCAACAATCAATAAATGGGACCTCATGAAACTCAAAAACTTCTATGAGTCAAAGGAAACTGTTATCAAAACAAAATGACTGCCTGCAGATTGGGAAAGGATCTTCACCAACCCTATATCTGACAGAAGGTTAATATCCAGTATTTATAAAGATTTCAAGAAGTTAAACACCAACAAATCAAGTAACCCAAATTAAAAAATGGGGTACAGAGCTAAACAGAGAATTCTCAATAGAAGAATATAGAGTGGCAGAGAAACACTTAAAGAAATGTTCAACATTCTTAGTAATCAGGGAAATGCAAATCAAAACCACCCTGAGATTTCACCTTATACCCGTCAAAATGACAAAGACAAAAAACTCAAGTGACAACCCATGCTGGATAGGATTTGGAAAAAGGGGAATCCTCCTTCATTGCTGGTGGGAATGTAAACTTATACAACCACTTTACAAATCAACCTGGCATACTTTCTCAGACAAGTAGGAATAGCTCGTCCTCAAGATCCAGCTATACCACTCCTAAGCATATATCCAAAAGGCGCTCAAGTATACAACAACGACATCTGCTCAACTATGTTTGTAATAGCTTTATTTGTAATAGCCAGAAGCTGGAAACAGCACAGATGGCCCTCAGTTGAGGAATGGATACAGAAATTGTGGTATATCTATATGATGGAATATTACTCAGCAATGAAAAACAAGGAAAACATGAAATTTGCAGGTAAATGGTGGGAAATGGAAAAGATCATCCTGAGTGAGGTATCCCAGAAGCAGAAAGACTCTCAGGGTATATACTCACTCATAACTGGATATAGGATATGAAATATAGGATAAAAATACTAAAATCTGTACACCTAAGGAAGTTAATCAGGAAGTTGTATGCTGGCTAAGATGTTCAAACCCCATGCAGAAAGGCAAAGAGGATGGACATCAGATGAGGGAGAATACAGGGACAGGACAGGAGCCTACCAAAGAGGGCCTTTGAAAGGTCCTACCCTGCAGGGTGTCAAGGCAGATGCTGAGACTCATAGCCAAACTTTGGGCAGAGTGCAGGGAATCTTATGGAAGAACTGGGAGATAGTAAACCTGGAGAGGACAGGAGCTCCACAAGGACAGTAACAGTTCCAAAAATTCTGAGCACAGGGGTCTTTTTTGAAACTGATACGCCAGCCAAGGACCACTCATGGAGATGGCCTGAAACCCATGCACAAAAGGTAGCCTATGGCAGTTCAGTATCCAAGTGGGCTTCATAGTAATGGGGACAGGGACTGTCTCTGACAGGAACTCATAGGCCTGCTCTTTGATCACCTCCCATTGAAGGGGGATTGGCCTTGCCAGAACACAGAAGACAATGCAGCTCCTCCTAATGAGACCTGATAGAGTAGGATCAGATTGAAGGGGAGGAGGACCTCCTTTATCAGTGGACTGGGAAAGGGACAGGGGTGGGAAAGATGAAGGGTAGGATTGGGAGGGGAGGAAGGAGGGAGGTACAGGGGGGGATACAAAGTGAATAAACTGTTGTTAATAAAAATTTTAAAAGAAAACAATAAAATGTTGAAAGATTTTTTAAAAACTATGCTGTTTCACAGACTTTCAAACTTTGAAAATATTGCCTGATATCAGTTATTGCTCCTAAATATAAATAAATGAATAAATATATAAATAAATAGGAAGGATACTTCATACTCATCAAAGGAAAATTCCACCAAGATGACATCTGTATTCTGAGCAACAATGACCCAAATACAAGGACACCCACATTTGTAAAAGAAACATTAATAAAACTTAAAGAACATATCAATCACCATACATTAATAGCGGGAGAGGTCAACATGTCACTATCATCAAGGGACAGAGCAATGGAAAAGGACTTACACTGAGAGATAATGACACAAATGGAGGTCATGAATCAAATGAACCTAACAGATATCTAGAGAATTTTTTAACCCAAACAGAAAAGAATCTATCTTCTTTCAGCCCCTCATGGACCCTTCTCCAAAACTGAACATACAGTAGGTCACAAACCAGGTCTCAACAGATACAATAATATTGAAATAATATCTTGTATCCTATCAGACTATGATGGACGAAAGTTGGACCTCAACAATAACAGAAATAACAAAAAGCCTACACAAACGTGGGAACTGAACAACTCCCTACTCAATGAAATCTAGGTCAGGGAAGAAATAAAAAAAAAAAAACGTCCTACAATTCAATGAAAATGAAGGTACCTCATACCCAAACTGCATTAAAGCAGTCCTAAGAGAACTTTTAATAGCACTAAAGGCCTTCATAAGCTATTGGAGACATCTCATACAAGCAACTGAATGGCACACTTGAAAGCCCTAGAGAAAAGAAGCAGACACACCCAACAGGAGTAGACTACTAGGACTAACCAAACTCAGGGATGAAATCAATAAATTAGAAACAAAGAGAATAATTCAAAGAATCAACAATACCAAGAGCTAGTTCGTTGAGAAAATCAAATACATAGACAAACTCTTAGTCAAACTAAGTAAATGGCAGAAAGATACTATCCAAATCAACAGTCTGAAAGGAAGAGAGAGATAACAGACATTGAGAAAATGCAAAGAACTATTAGCTCTTGTGTCAAAAGCCTATATGCCACAAAATTTGAAAAATCTAAATGAAATATACAATTCTTTTGTTAGATTCCACTTACCAAAGTTGAATCAAAATCAGGTAAAGATATTAAATAGTCTTATACTGCCTAAAAACAATAGAAGCAGCCATCAAAATCCTTCCAACCAAAAAAAAGCCAAGAGTGAGATGATTTCAGAGCAGAATTCTACAAGACCTTCAATGAAGAGTGAAAACCGATATTCTTCAAATTATTCCACAAAATAGAAATGGACGCAACATGATCAAACTCCTTTTGTGACAGCAGTCACCTTGATAAATCCTCAAAGACCCCAAAATAGAAAGAGAACTTCAGACCAATCTCTTTTACAAACAATGATGCAAAAATACTCAATAAAATAATCGCAAACCAAATCCAAGAACATACCAAAAATGTCATCCAACATGACGAGGTAGGCTTCATCCCAGGCATGCAGGAATGGTTCAATATATGGAATCTTAATCCATCACATAAACAAATAAAAAAAAAAAAAGCACAGGATCATTTTCTTATATGCCAAAAAAGCATTTGATAATATCCAGCAGTTATTCTTATTTAAAGTCTTGGAGAGACTGGGGACAAAGGCACAGATCTAAAAATAGTAAAGACAATGTACAGCAATCCTATAGCTAACATCAAACTAAATGGAAAGAAAGTTAAATCAATTCCACTGAACTCAGGGACAAGACAAGGCCACACACTCTCTCCAAATCTCTTCAATACAGTACTCAAAGTCCTATCTAGGGCAATAAGACAACTAAAGGAGATCAAGGGGATACATATTGATAAGGAAGAAGTCAAAGTATGGCTCTTCACAGATGATATGACAGGTAACAAAAGTGACCCCAAAGATTCTACTGTACGGAACTCCTACAGTTGAAAGTGGTTGGATATAAAGTTAACTCAAAAAAAAAAAAATCAGTTGCACACCTGTATGCAAAAGACAAATGGACTGAGAAAGAATTAGGAAAACAACACCCTTCACAATAGGCAGGAAAAAAAAAAAACTGACGTATCATGGTGTTATCCTCAGCAAGCCAGCAAGCCAGTGAAAAACATATATATATATAAACAAAACACAACAACAACTTCAAGACTCTGAAGAAATAAATTGAAAAAGATACCAGAAGATAGAAATATCTCTCATGCTCATGGATCAGTAGGATCAACATAGTCAAAATTGCCATCTTACCAAAAAACAATCTACAGATTCAACGATAATTCCCATCAAAATATCAACACAATTCCCCCTGGACATTGAAAAAAACAATTCTCGGCTTTATATGGAAAAATAAAAAACCCAGAATAGCTAAAATAATCCTGTACAATAGCAGATCTTCAGGAGGTATCACCACCCCTGCTCTCAAGCTCTACTATAAATCAATAGTAATAAAAACTGCATGGTACTGGATTAAAAACAGACTGGTGGATAAATGGAATTAAAGTGAAGGCCCATAAAAAAAACCCACACACCGATGGACATTTGATTTTTGTCAAAGAATCCAAAACCATGCAATGGAAAAAGGACAGCATCTTCAACAAATGGTGCTGGTCTAACTGGAAGTCCACATGTGGAAAAATAAAAATAGATCCCTATTTATCACCCTGCAGTAAACTAAAGATCAAGTTGATCAAAGACTTCCAACATAAAACCAGATACACTAAATCTGTTAGAAGAGCCTTGATCTCATTGGCATAGAAGATAACTTCCTAAACAGAATACCAAGAGCACTGGCTCTAAAATCAATAATTAATAAATAGGATCTCATGAAATGAAAAGATTCTATGAAGCAAAGAACTTTGTGAATAGAACAAAATAACAGCCTACATCCTGAGAAAGACCTTCTCCAACCCTACAAACAACAGAAAGCTCTATAAATACTTCTATAAATAACAAACAAAATATATAAAGAGCTCTATAAATTAAACTCCAACAAACCAAATAATGACTTTCAAACTGGGGTACAGAACTAAACAGAGAATTCTCTACAGAGGAATATCAAATGGTGGAAAAACATTTAAATAAATACTAAATATCAATAGTCATCATGGAAATGCAAATCAAAACTACTCTGACATTCCATCTTAAACCCATCATGGCTAAGATCAAAACCTGAAGTGACAGCACGAGCTAGTGAGAATGTGAAGAGGAACACTCCTCCATTGCTGGTGGGTGTGCAAACTTATACAACCACTTTAGAAATCAATCTGATGCTTTCTCAGACAATTGGAAATAGTGTTACTTCAAGACCCTGCTATACCATTCCTGGGAATATATCAAAAAGATGATCTACCATTCAAAAAAGATATTTGCTCAACTATGTTCATAGCATCTATATTCATAATAGCCAGAATCAGGAAACAACCTACATGTCTCTCAACTGAACAATTGCTTTACAGAAATTGTGGTACATTTACACAATGGAAGGCTACTCAGGTATTTTTTTAAAAAAGGAAACCATGAAATTTTCAGGCAAGTGGACGGAACTAGAAATGATCATCCTAAGTGACCTATTCCAAAACCAGAAAGACATGCATGGTAAGTGGATAATAGCCATAATACAGGATAAACATACTACAATCCACAGGCCTAAAGGAGCTAAATAAAAAGAGGACCCTATGGAGGATGGTCAATTCTTATTCAAAAGGGCAAATAGAATCTACATCAGAAGTGACTGAGGAGAGGGAACAGGATGAGAGCCTAACATACATGTCCTCTGAAAGGCTCTACCCAGCAGGGGATCAAAGCAGATGCTAAGACTCACAGCCAAACTTTGGGTAGAGCACAGGGAATCATAGGAAAGAGTGGGAGGATAGAAAGACCCAGAGCTGGCAGGACCTCCATAACAAGACCATCAAGGACAACAAATCTGGGCCCATTGGGACTTGGAGAGATTGATGCACCCACCAAAGATCATTCATGAAGAGGAACCAGACCCCTGCTCAGATGTAGCTGATAGGCAGCTCAGTCTCCATGTGCGATCCATAGTAAGTGGAGAATGTGCTGGTTTTGACTTGGACCCTGTTGTCTGCTCTTTGCTCACTTCCCCTTGGCGGAGGGGGCATTGCTATGCCACAGAGGAAGAGGATGCAGACAGTCCCACTGAGACTTGACAGGCTGGGTTCACATGGTAGGAGAGGAGGGCTCCCTCTATCTGAGATATAGGAAATGGGATAAGGGGAAAGAAGAATGGAGGGTGAGACAAGGAAGAGTCAAAGGAGATTACAATTGGGATGTTAAGTGGATAAATTATTTTTTAATTTAATTAATTTATTTATTACAATGTGTTCACTTTGTATGATTGCCACAGCCCCCTCTCTCATCTCCTCCAAGTCCCACCCACCCTCCTTCTTCTGCCCCTATGCCCTTTCTCTAGTCTCCTAATTGAGGAGGAACTCCTTCCCTTCTAGCTTATCAGGTCTCATCAAGGATGGCTGCATCATCTTCCTCTGTGGCCTTGCAAGCCTGCACCACCCAGGAGGAGGTGATCAAAGACTTGAGTTCATGTCAGAGAATAAATTATAAAAAATAAATTTAAATTAAAAATAAATTGAATGTGAATAAAACAAACAAATAAAATAAAAAATACAACAGGTAAGAAGAGTGTCACACACCTACAATTCAATGACTTGGAAAGCTCAGATAGTGTTAGTGTCATGAATAAATGGCATCCTTGGAAATTAAATATACTCCGTGCCAAATTTCAAATGTAAGATGTTGATGAAGATCACAATAACCTATTCTTACATATATAAAACAAAAGAAAATAAATACCTAAAACTCTATATTCCATGCTCAGCAGCCAATGATGGTGATGTTGATGCCAGGCATGTTGGCCTAGATTTTAGCCCAACACTCGACTGGAGTTAGAGCTTTAAGTTCAAAACCAGCCTGGTCTACATACAAATATTCAGGAAACATCCAGGAACTCTGAGACATTATGACAACACAACATGCTGATAATCAGATTAGAAGAAGAAGGATGAGATCAAAGGTCCAGAAGATATTTTTAACAAAATCATACAAGAAAAATTTCTTAACCTAAAGAGGAAGATGTCTATCAAGGCACAAGAAGCATACAAAATACCAAAGACAGTGGACCAGAAAAGAAAGTCCTCTTAACAGAGAATAATCAAAACTCTAAATATACAGAACGAAGAAAGAATATGAAAAGCTGCAACTGAAAACAAACACAAACCAAACTAACCAACCAATCCGACAAACAAAAACCAACCAAAAAAACAAAAAAGGCAGATCTATTGGAATTAATCCTGTATTCTCAGTAAAAATGCTAGAAGTTGAATGGCTTAGACAGAGTGCTTCTGAATCTAAAAAACTGCAGACGCCAATACAAATTACTAACTATGCCTAGAAACTTTCAATCACCAAATGGGGAAAATAAGATGTTCCATAAAAAGGTCAATTTTAAATAATATGTATCTATAAATACAGCCCCACTCACGGTGCTAAAACCACCACCACAAAAATAACAATCACTGTTCAATGATCTCTCTTAATACCATTGACCCAAATTCACCAATAAAAAGACACAGGCTCACAAATGATAAAACAGAATCCACCCTTCTTCTAAATACATCAAACACAGCTTCACATCAAGATAGACATCTCAAGGTAAACGGTTGGAAAAGATATTCCAAATAAATGGACTAGAGTATCAAACTCATATAACAATTGTAATATCTAACAAAACAGACTTCAAAAAATAATAATCAAAAGACGGAAAAGGATTGACATATTAAAAAAAAACCAGCAATATAACATTTCAACACTTAACATTTATGCTCCAAACATAAGAGAACCAAAGTTATAAAAGAAACTCTTCTGCAGATTGCATCACATCCTGGCCCTCATAAACTGATAGGAGAAGACTTCAATATATCACTCTCACCAATGGACAGGTCCTCCTGACCAAACTGTACAGAGAAATGGTCCAGATAACTAACATCAAAACACTATTCAAATGATGTTTACAGAACATCCACTTAAGCACAAAAGATTGTTCCCTCTTCTCAGCAACTCATATATTATTCTCCAAAATTGATTATATACTTGAACAGTGGAAGTCTCAAAAGATATGAGAAACTTACAATAACCTGCATCCTATCAGACCACTAAGGTTTTAAGCAGCACATCACCAATAACAAAATCAATAGAAAGATTACAAACTCATAAAAATTGAACAACACTCTATTGAATAAAAAATGGATCAAACTGAAATAAAGAAAGAAATTAAAGAATTTTTAGAAGTCAATGAAATGAATACACAACATATCAAAACTCATAGTACACAACGGAATTGTTGACCAGAAGACAGTTCATAGCACTAAGTACATTCAGAAAAAATAATCAGAAATATCTCTTAGTAGCAACTTAACAGCAATCCTAAATACTCTAGAACAAAAAGAAGTAAACATAACTAAAAGGAGTAGACAGTGAGAAACTACTGAACTGTGTCTTCACTGGTAAAACCGAATGTTTCCACTGGAAAAGAAAGGTGGATCCTATCAAAATTGATCATGATTAGATTTTAATAGTAGAGATCTCCTGAATAAGCAGAGGTAACTGTTCATCAGACAGTGTGGTCATTCAGTCCAAACTAACTTAATAAAGACTAAAGTTTTCTTCTTAAATAAAAGAAAGATACATTTGTTGTTTCATATTAAAAACAGTTAAGAGGTTTAAAATGTTTGAAGTAAATTCAAAGGTATAAACTTGTTTGAGATGGAATAACTTGGAGTGAATAAGAAATTTGAGCATCGTGGTGATAGACCATGCATTAAATCCCAGCAGAGACAAGCAGTTCTTTATTAATTAGTTGTTTTCTAAATTCAGGAGTTACAATGACAGGGTGTTGGTGGTTCATAGCCCTAATCCCAGCATTTGGGAGCCACATGCCTTTTACATACCACCTGGGGGGCAGAGGCAGGTACATAGGATTTACAGTGGTTTTATTTAAAAGCTGTTTGTAAAACGCAGGCTGAAAATCAAAGCGAATGCCCTTTATTATCTAGAATAAATACACTTTAAGGTATATTTGTAAACTTTCAAAGATTTTTTTAACTTTAATTGAGATATTATACTTTTTCTATTTCCAAAAAAACATTTTGCCATATAAAAGTTATAACATCCCTTAAAAGGCACAATCCTCACCCCAGAATTAGGGATGGGGCAGGGTTTTGATTTAACCTTTTCAGGAGAATAAAATCATCCAACTAAAGAATATGGAGACCATTGGACACATGAAATTTCTGAAGAAAATGAAAGATCACCAAAAGAAAATGTCAAAAGAGAAGGAGTAAACTGGCCAACTGGTATCACTCACCTTCATGTTATCTCTTCTGCCTTCTACAGACATAAGTGCAAATTGTCTTTATATGATTGCTAAAGAACAATCCAAAATCTCTATCTCATATAAGAAAAGCCACCTGGTAAGAAACAGAGGAAAACACAAAAATACGGGATGAGTCTATTGTCATGAATTTCATTATCT
>JAEOAE010002417.1:0-43534 GCA_036365155.1 Meriones psammophilus | reverse complement strand
GTCCAAAGAAATGAGCCCAGAGCACTTAAAAAACCTGCTTCCAAATCGAAATGAGCCAGAGCACTTAAACTACCGCCTAAACGAAATGAGCCAGAGCACTTAAAAATCCGCTTCCAACGAAAGGACTCACAGCACTTAAAAACCCGCTTCCAACGAAATGATCCCAGAGCACTTAAAGACCCGCTTCCAACGAAATGACATCAGAGCACAAAAAAACCCGCTTCCAACAAAATGATTCCAGAGCACTCTAAAACCCGCTTCCAACGAAATGACAACAGAGCACTTATAAACCCGCTTCCAACGAAATGACTCCAGAGCACTTAAAAACCCGCTTCCAACAAAATGAATCCAGAGCACTCTAAAACCCACTTGCAACGAAATGACTCCAGAGTACTTAAAATACCAGTTCCAACAAAATGTCCTCAGTGAACATAAAAACCCCCTTCCAACGAAATGACTACAGAGCACTTAAAAACGTGCTTCCAACAAAATGACTCCAGAGCATTCAAAAACCGTTTCCAATGAAATGACTCCAGAGCAATTAAAAACCCGCTTCCTACGAAATGACTCCAGAGCACTTAAAACCCGCCCAACGAAATGAATCAGAGCACTCTAAAACCCGCTTCCAATGACTCCAGAGCACTTAAAACCCAGGTCCAATGAAATGTCCTCAGTGCACATAAAACCCCTTTCCTTTGAAATGATTCAAGAGCACTCTAAAACAAGCTTCCAACAAAATGACTCCATAGTACTTAAAAACCAGCTTCCAAAATGAAATGACTCCAGAGCACTTAAAAACCCAGTTCCAACGAAATGTCCTCAGTGCACATAAAAACCCACTTCCAACGAAATAACTCCAGAGCACTCAAGAACCCGCTTCCAATGAAATGACTACAGAGCCCTTAAAACCCGCTCCAAATGAAATGAGCCCAGAGCACTTAAAACCTGCTTCCAACGAAATGAGCCAGAGCACTTAAAATACCCTTCCAACTAAATGAGCCAGAGCACTTAAAACCCGCTTCCAACGAAATGACTCCAGAGTACTTAAAAACCCGCTACCAACGAAATGACTCGAGAGCACTCTAAAACCCGCTGGCGATATCACTCCAGAGTACTTAAAAGCCCAGTTCCAACAAAATGTCCTCAGTGCACATAAAACCCCCTTCCAATGAAATGACTCCAGAGCACTTAAAAACGCTTCTAAAGAAATAACTCCAGAGCACTTTAAAACCCACTTCTAACGAAATGACCTCAGAGCACATAAAAACCCGCTTCCAACTAAATGAATCCAGAGCACTATAAAACCTGCTTCCAACAAAATGACTCCAGAGAACTCTAAAACGGCTTCCAACGAAATGACGCCAGAGCACTTAAAAACTCAGTTCCAATGAAATATCCTCAGTGCACATAAAAACCCGCTTCAACCAAATGACTCCAGAGAACTTAAAAATCTGCTTCCAATGAAAGGACTCCACAGAACTTAAAAACCCTAGCGTCCAACGAAATGATTCCAGAGCACTCTAAAATCCGCTTCCAACAAATGACTCCAGAGCACTGAAAACCCGCTTCCAACGAAATGACTCCAAAGCACTTACAAACCCGCTTCCAACAAATTGACTACAGAGCATTTAAAAACCTTCTTTCAAGGAAATGACCCTAGAGCACTTAAACCCCCGCCTCCAACGAAAGGACACCAGAACATTTAAAAACCCCGCCTAAAACGAAATGACTCCACAGCACTCAAAACCCGCTTCCAATGAAATGACTCCAGAGCACTTAAAAACCCGCTTCAACGAAATGACTACAGAGCACGTAAAAACCTGCTTCCAAAGAAATGACTCAGAGTACTCAAAAACCCGCTTCCAATGAAATAACTACAGAGCACTTAAAAACCCGCTCCAACGAAATGACTCAGAGCACTTAAAAACTCGCTTCAAACGAAAAGAACCAGAGCACATAAAAAGATGCTTGAATAAACAACTAAAAACCGGACACCAGAACATTTAAAAAACCCGCTCCAACGAAATGACTCCAGAGCACTTAAAAACACGCCTAACAAAATGAATCCAGAGCACGTAAAAACTCGCTTCCAAAATACAGAATTGACTCCAGAGCACTTAAAAACCAGCTTCCAACTAAATGACTACAGAGCACTTAAAAAACCTGCTTCCAAAGAAATGACTCCAGAGCACTCAAAAACCCGCTTCCAATGAAATGAGTCCAGAAACACTTAAAAATGACGCTTTCAACGAAATGACTCCAGAGAACTTAAAAACCTGCTTCCAAAGAAAATGACTCCAGAGCACTTAAAAACCCACTTCCAACGAAATGACTCCAGAGCACTTAAAAACCCGCTTCAATGAAATGACTACAGAGCACTTAAAAACCCGCTTCCAAAGAAATGACCCCAGAGCACTTAAAAACCAGTTCCAAAGAAATGTCCTCAGTGCACATAAAAACCCGCTTCCAACGAAATGATTCCAGAGCACTCAAAAACCCGCCCAACGAAATGACTACAGAGCACTTAAAAACCGCTTCCAACGAAATGAGCCCAGAGCACTCAAAAAAACCGCTTCCAAGGAAATGACTCAGAGCACTTCAAAACCCAGTTCCAATGAAAAATACTGAGTGCACGTAAAAACCCGCTTCCAACGAAATGACTCCAGAGCACTCAAAACCCGCTTCCAACGAAATGACTCCAGAGCACTTAAAACCCGCTTCCAATGAAATGACTACAGAGCACTTAAAAACCCGCAGTTCCAAATAAATGAGCCCAGAGCACTTAAAAACCCACTTCCAACGAAATGAGCCCAAGCACTTAAAAACCCAGTTCCAAAAGAAATGTCCTCAGTGCACATAAAAACCCGCACTTCCAAAGAAATGATTCCAGAGCACTCAAAAAAGCACTCCAAAACAAAATGACTCCAGAGCAATTTAAAACCCGCCCAAACTAAATGACTCCAGAGCACTTAAATACACGCTTCAAAACTAAATGACTCCAGAGCACTTAAAACTCACTTCCAACGAAATGACTCCAGAGCACTTAAAAACCAAGTTACAACAAAATGAGCAGTGCACAAAAAAAATGCCATTCCAACGAAATGACTCCAGAGCACTTAAAAACGTGCTTCCAACGAAAGGATTCCACAGCACTTAAAAACCCGCTTCCAACTAAATGACTCCAGAGCACATAAAAACCCGCTTCCAAAGAAATGAATCCAGAGCACTTAAAAACCTGCTTCAAAAAATTGACTACAGAGCATTTAAAAACTGCTTCCAACGAAATGACCCTAGAGCACTTAAACCCTGCTTCCAACGAAATGACACCAGAACATTTAAAACCCCGCTTCAACGAAATGACTCAAGAGACTTAAAACACGCTTCCAACAAAATGAATCCAGAGCACTTAAAAACCTGCTTCCAACGAAATGACTCCTGAGCACTTAAAAACCGCTTCAACTAAAATGACTCCAGAGCACTCTAAAACCCGCTTTCCAACGAAATGACTCCAGAGTACTTAAAATACCAGTTCCAACAAAATGTCCTCAGTGAACATAAAACCCCTTCCAACGAAATGACTCCAGAGCACTTAAAAACGGGCTTCCAACGAAATGACTCCAGAGCATTCAAAAGAAATAACGCACTTCCAATGAAATGACTCCAGAGCAATTAAAAACCGCTTCCTCGAAATGACTCCAGAGCACTTAAAACCCACTTCCCACGAAATGACTCCAGAGTACTTAAATTCCAAGTTCCAACAAAATGTCCTCAGTGCACATAAAAACCCCCTTCCAAAGAAATGACTCCAGAGCACTTAAAAAAACGCTTCTAACGAAAAACTCCAGAGCACTTTAAAACCCGCTTCCAACGAAATGACCTCAGAGCACATAAAAACCCGCTTCCAACTAAATGAATCCAGAGCACTATAAAACCTGCTTCCAACAAAATGACTCCAGAGAACTCTAAAAACGGCTTCCAACGAAATGACGCCAGAGCACTTAAAAACTCAGTTCCAACGAAATATCCTCAGTGCACATAAAAACCCGCTTCCAACCAAATGACTCCAGAGAACTTAAAAATCCGCTTCCAATGAAAGGACTCCACAGAACTTAAAAACCCGCTTCCAACGAAATGATTCCAGAGCACTCTAAAATCCGCTTCCAACGAAATGACTCCAGAGCACTTAAAAACCCGCTTCCAACGAAATGACTCCAAAGCACTTACAAACCCGCTTCCAACAAATTGACTACAGAGCATTTAAAAACCTTCCTTCAAGGAAATGACCCTAGAGCACTTAAACCCCGCTTCCAACGAAAGGACACCAGAACATTTAAAAACCCCGCTTCCAAACAAATGACTCCACAGCACTCAAAAACCCGCTTCCAATGAAATGACTCCAGAGCACTTAAAAACCCGCTTCCAACGAAAAGAATCCAGAGCACGTAAATACCTGCTTCCAAAGAAATGACTCCAGAGTACTCAAGAACCCGCTTCCAATGAAATGACTACAGAGCACTTAAAAACCCGCTCCAACGAAATGACTCAGGAGCACTCTAAAACCTGCTTCCAACGATATGACTCCATAGTATTTAAAAGCCCAGTTCCAACAAAATGTCCTCAGTGCACATAAAAACCCCTTCCAATGAAATGACTACAAAGCACTTAAAAACCCGGTCCAAAGAAATGAGCCCAGAGCACTTAAAACCCGCTTCCAACGAAATGAGCCAGAGCACTTAAACTACCGCCCAACGAAATGAGCCAGAGCACTTAAAAATCCGCCTCAACGAAAGGACTCCACAGCACTTAAAACCCGCTTCCAACGAAATGATCCCAGAGCACTTTAAGACCCGCTTCCAACGAAATGACATCAGAGCACAAAAACCCGCTTCAACAAAATGATTCCAGAGCACTCTAAAACCCGCTTCCAACAAAATGACAACAGAAATGACTCCAGAGCACTTAAAAACCCGCTTCCAACAAAATGAATCCAGAGCACTCTAAAACCCACTTGCAACGAAATGACTCCAGAGTACTTAAAATACCAGTTCCAACAAAATGTCCTCAGTGAACATAAAAAACCCCCTCCAACGAAATAACTCCAGAGCACTTAAAAACGTGCTTCCAACGAAATGACTCCAGAGCATTCAAAAACCGTTTCCAATGAAATGACTCCAGAGCAATTAAAAACCCGCTTCCTACGAAATGACTCCAGAGCACTTAAAAACCCGCTTCCAACGATATGAATCCAGAGCACTCTAAAACCCGCTTCCAACGAAATGACTCCAGAGCACTTAAAAACCCAGGTCCAATGAAATGTCCTCAGTGCACATAAAAACCCCTTTCCTTTGAAATGATTCAAGAGCACTCTAAAACAAGCTTCCAACAAAATGACTCCATAGTACTTAAAAACCAGCTTCCAACGAAATGACTCCAGAGCACTTAAAAACCCAGTTCCAACGAAATGTCCTCAGTGCACATAAAAACCCACTTCCAACGAAATAACTCCAGAGCACTCAAGAACCCGCTTCCAATGAAATGACTACAGAGCCCTTAAAAACCCGCTCCAACGAAATGAGCCCAGAGCACTTAAAAACCTGCTTCCAACGAAATGAGCCAGAGCACTTAAAATACCGCTTCCAACTAAATGAGCCAGAGCACTTAAAAACCCGCTTCCAACGAAATGACTCCAGAGTACTTAAAAACCCGCTACCAACGAAATGACTTGAGAGCGCTCTAAAACCCGCTTCCAACGATATCACTCCAGAGTACTTAAAAGCCCAGTTCCAAAAAAATGTCCTCAGTGCACATAAAAACCCCCTTCCAATGAAATGACTCCAGAGCACTTAAAAAAACGCTTCTAAAGAAATAACTCCAGAGCACTTTAAAACCCACTTCTAACGAAATGACCTCAGAGCACATAAAAACCCGCTTCCAACTAAATGAATCCAGAGCACTATAAAACCTGCTTCCAACAAAATGACTCCAGAGAACTCTAAAAACGGCTTCCAACGAAATGACGCCAGAGCACTTAAAAACTCAGTTCCAACGAAATATAGTCAGTGCACATAAAAACCCGCTTCCAACCAAATGACTCCAGAGAACTTAAAAATCTGCTTCCAACGAAAGGACTCCACAGAACTTAAAAACCCGCTTCCAACGAAATGATTCCAGAGCACTCTAAAATCCGCTTCCAACGAAATGACTCCAGAGCACTGAAAAACCCGCTTCCAACGAAATGACTCCAAAGCACTTACAAACCCGCTTCCAACAAATTGACTACAGAGCATTTAAAAACCTTCTTTCAAGGAAATGACCCTAGAGCACTTAAACCCCGCTTCCAACGAAAGGACACCAGAACATTTAAAAACCCCGCTTCCAACGAAATGACTCCACAGCACTCAAAAACCCGCTTCCAATGAAATGACTCCAGAGCACTTAAAAACCCGCTTCCAACGAAAAGAATCCAGAGCACGTAAATACCTGCTTCCAAAGAAATGACTCCAGAGTACTCAAGAACCCGCTTCCAATGAAATAACTACAGAGCACTTAAAAACCCGCTCCAACGAAATGACTCAGGAGCACTTAAAAACTCGCTTCCAACGAAAAGAATCCAGAGCACATAAAAACCCGCTTCCAACGAAATGACTCGAGAGCACTCTAAAACCTGCTTCCAACGATATGACTCCATAGTACTTAAAAGCCCAGTTCCAACAAAATGTCCTCAGTGCACATAAAAACCCCCTTCCAATGAAATGACTACAAAGCACTTAAAAACCCGGTCCAAAGAAATGAGCCCAGAGCACTTAAAAACCTGCTTCCAACGAAATGAGCCGGAGCACTTAAACTACCGCTTCCAACGAAATGAGCCAGAGCACTTAAAAATCTGCTTCCAACGAAAGGACTCCACAGCACTTAAAAACCCTCTTCCAACGAAATGATCCCAGAGCACTTAAAGACCCGCTTCCAACGAAATGACATCAGAGCACAAAAAAACCCGCTTCCAACAAAATGATTCCAGAGCACTCTAAAACCCGCTTCCAACAAAATGACAACAGAGCACTTAAAAACCAGCTTCCAACGAAATGACTCCAGAGCACTTAAAAACCCGCTTCCAACAAAATGAATCCAGAGCACTCTAAAACCCACTTCCAACGAAATGACTCCAGAGTACTTAAAATACCAGTTCCAACAAAATGTCCTCAGTGAACATAAAAACCCCCTTCCAACGAAATGACTCCAGAGCATTTAAAAACGGGCTTCCAACGAAATGACTCCAGAGCATTCAAAAACCGTTTCCAATGAAATGACTCCAGAGCAATTAAAAACCCGCTTCCTACGAAATGACTCCAGAGCACTTAAAAACCCGCTTCCAACGAAATGAATCCAGAGCACTCTAAAACCCGCTTCCAACGAAATGACTCCAGAGCACTTAAAAAGCCGCTTCCAACGAAATGACTCCAGAGCACTTAAAAACCCAGGTCCAATGAAATGTCCTCAGTGCACATAAAAACCCCTTTCCTTTGAAATGATTCCAGAGCACTCTAAAACAAGCTTCCAACAAAATGACTCCATAGTATTTAAAAACCAGCTTCCAACGAAATGACTCCAGAGCACTTAAAAACCCAGTTCCAAAGAAATGTCCTCAGTGCACATAAAAACCCACTTCCAACGAAATTACTCCAGAGCACTCAAGAACCCGCTTCCAATGAAATGACTACAGAGCCCTTAAAAACCCGCTCCAACGAAATGAGCCCAGAGCACTTAAAAACCTGCTTCCAACGAAATGAGCCAGAGCACTTAAAATACCGCTTCCAACTAAATGAGCCAGAGCAATTAAAACCCGCTTCCAACGAAATGACTCCAGAGTACTTAAAAACCCGCTACCAACGAAATGACTCGAGAGCACTCTAAAACCCGCTTCCAATGATATCACTCCAGAGTACTTAAAAGCCCAGTTCCAACAAAATGTCCTCAGTGCACATAAAAACCCCCTTCCAATGAAATGACTCCAGAACACTTAAAATACCGCTTCCAACGAAATGAGCCAGAGAACTTAAAAATCCGCTTCCAACGAAAGGACTCGACAGCACTTAAAAAGACGCTTCCAACTAAATGATCCCAGAGCACTTAAAGAACCTCTTCCAACGAAATGACGTCAGAGCACATAAAACCCCGCTTCCAACGAAATGACTCCACAGCACTCAAAAACCCGCTTCCAATGAAATGACTCCAGAGCACTTAAAAACCCGCTTCCAACGAAATGACTCCAGAGCACTCAAAAACCCACTTCCAACGAAATGACTCCAGAGTATTCAAAAACACGCTTCCAATGAAATGACTCTAGAGCACTTAAAAACCTGCTTCCAACGAAATGACTCCAGAGCACTCAAAAACCCACTTCCAACGAAATGACTCCAGAGTATTCAAAAACACGCTTCCAATGAAATGACTCTAGAGCACTTAAACCCTGCTTCCAACGAAAGGACACCAGAACATTTAAAACCCCGCTTCAACGAAGTGAATCAAGAGACTTAAAAACACGCTTCCAACAAAATGAATCCAGAGCACTTAAAAACCTGCTTCCAACGAAATGACTCCTGAGCACTTAAAAACCCGCTTCCAAGAAAATGACTCCAGAGCACTCTAAATCCCACTTCCAACGAAATGACTCCAGAGTACTTAAAATACCAGTTCCAACAAAATGTCCTCAGTGAACATAAAAACCCCCTTCCAACGAAATGATTCCAAAGCACTTAAAAACGGGCTTCCAACGAAATGACTCCAGAGCATTCAAAAACCGCTTCCAATGAAATGACTCCAGAGCAATTAAAAACCCGCTTCCTACGAAATGACTCCAGAGCACTTAAAACCCACTTCCAACGAAATGACTCCAGAGTACTTAAATTCCAAGTTCCAACAAAATGTCCTCAGTGCACAAAAAAAAGCCCTTCCAACGAAAGGACTCCAGAGCACTTAAAAACGTGCTTCCAACAAAAGAATTCCACTGCACTTAAAAACCCGCTTCCAAGGAAATGACTCAAGAGAACTTAAAAAACCGCTTCCAACGAAATGACTCCAGAGCATTTAAAAAACTGCTTCCAACGAATTGACCCTAGAGCACTTAAACTCTGCTTCCAACGAATGGACACCAGAACATTTAAAAACCTGCTTCAACAAAATTACTCAGGAGTACTTAAAAACCCCTTAAAACAAAATGAATAAACAGCACGTAAAAACCCGCTCCCAACGAAATGACTCCAGAGCACTTAAAATACCACTTCCAACGAAATGACTCCAGAGCACTTAAAAATCCGCTTCCAACGAAATGATTCCAGAGCACTTATAAATCCGCTTCAAAATACAGGATACTAGAACACTTAAAAACCCACCTCCAACGAAATGACTCCAGAGCGCTTAAAAAACAGCTTCCAGCGAAATGACTCCAGAGAGCTCAAAAACCCGCTTCCAACGAAATGACTGCAGAGCACTTAAAAACCCGCTTCCAACGAATTTACTTGAGAGCACTTAAAAAACCGCTTCCAACTAAATGACTCCAGAGCACTCTAAAACCCGCTTCCAACAAAAGGATACCAGATCACATAAAATTCTGCTTCCAACGAAATGATTCCAGAGTACTAAAATCCTTCTTCAATGGAAATGACTACAGAGCACTTAAAAACCAACTTCAAATAATATGACCCCAGAGCACTTAAAAACCCACTTCCAACGAAACGACACCAGAACACTTAAAAAGCCGCTTCCAACGAAATGACACGAGAGCACTTAAAAACACGCTTCCAACAAAATGACTCCAGAGCACTTAAAAACCCGCTTCCAACGAAAGGATACCAGAACACTTAAAAAAACGCTTCCAAAAAAATGACATCAGCGCACATAAAAAACCGTTTCCAACGAATTGAATCCAGAGTACTTACATCCCCACTTCCAACGAATAGACTCCAGAGAACATACAAACCACTTCCAACGAAATGACTCCAGAGCACTAAAAACCCGCTTCCAACGAAATGACTAAAGAGCACTTAAAAACCCGCTTCCAACTAAAGGATACCAGAACACTTAAAAACCCGCTTACAACTAAATGACTCCAGAGCACTTAAAAACCCGCTTCCAAAGAAAGGACACCAGAACACTTAAAAACCCGCGTCCAACAAAATGACTCCAGAGCACTTAAAACCTTGCTTCCAAAGAAATGACTCCAAAGCACTTAAAAACCCGCTTCCAACAAAAGGATACTAGTACACTTAATAATCCGCCTCCAACGAAATGACTCCAGAGCACTTAAAAATCCATTTCCAACGAAATTACTCCACAGCACTCTAAAACCCGCTTCCAATGAAATGACTCCAGAGCACTTAAAAACCTGCTTCCAACGAAATGAACCCGAGCACTTAAAAACACGCCTCCAATGAAAGGACAGGAGAATACTTAAAAACGCGCTTCCAACGAAATGACTCCAGAGCACTTAAAAACGCACTTCCAAAGAAATGATTCCAGAGCACTCTAAAACTCCCTTCCAATGAAATGACTCCAGAGCACTTAAAAACCCGCTGAATGACCCCAGAGCACTTAAAAACCCGTTTCCAACGAAATGACTCCAGAGTATTCAACAACCCGCTTCCAACAAAATGACTCCAGATCACTCAAAAACCCGATTCCAACGAAATGACTACAGAGCAGTTAAAAACGCACTTCCAAAGAAATGACTCCAGAGCACTCAACAACCCGCTGCCAACGAAATGACTACAGAGCACTCAAAAACATGCTTCCAACAAAATGAATCGACAGCATGTAAAAACCCGCTTCCAACGAAATGACTCAGAGCACTCAAAAACCCGCTTCCAACAAAATGACTACAGAGAACTTAAGAACCACTTCCAAAGAAATGACTCCAGAGCACTCAAAAATGCTTCCAACGAAATGACTCCAGAGCACTTAAAAACCGCTTCAAACGAAATGATCCCAGAGAACTTACAAACACGCTTCCAACGAAATGACCTCAGAGCACATAAAAACCCACTTCCAACGAAATGATTCCAGAGCACTCTAAAATCTGCTTCCACCAAATGAAATGACTCCAGAGCACTCAAAAACCCGCCCAACGAAATGACTACAGAGCACTTAAAAACCCGCTTCCAACGAAATGACTCCAGAGCACTCAAAAACCCGCTTCCAATGAAATGACTACAGAGCACTTAAAAAACCGCTTACAACGAAATGACACCAGAGCACTCTAAAATCTGCTTCCACTTCCAACGAAAGGATACCAGGATACTTAAAAACCCGCTTCCAACGAACTGACTCCAGAGCAGTTAAAAGTTTGCTTCCAAAGAAATGACTACAGAGCACTTAAAGACCCGCTTAAAACGATATGACTCCACAGCAATTAAAAACACGCTTAAAACGAAATGACTCCACAGCAATTAAAAACACGTTTCCAACGAAATGACTCCAGAGCACTTAAAGAGCCGCTTAAAACAAAATGAATCCAGAACACCTAAAACCAGCTACCAATGAAATGACTCCAGAGCACTTAAAAATCTGCTACCAGCGATAGGATACCAGAAGACTTAAAAAACCCGCTTCCAAAGAAAGGACACCATTACACTTAAAAACACACTGCCAAAAAAATGACCTCAGAGCACATAAAAAACCATTTCCAACGAAATGAATCAAGGGTACTTACATACCCGCTTCCAACGAAATGACTCCAGAGCACTTAAAAACCTGCTTCCAAAGAAATGACTCCAGAGCACTTAAAAACCTGCTTTCAAGGAAATGAATCCAGAGCACTTAAAAACCCAACTCCAACGAAATGACCCCAGATCACTTAAAAACCCACTTCCAACTAAAGGACACCAGAACACTTAAAAACCCTCTTCCAACGAAATGTCTACATAGCACTTAAAAACCCGCTTCCAAGGAAAGGACACCCGAACACTTATAAACCCGCTTCCAAAAAAATGACCTCTGCGCACATAAAAAAACGTTTCCAAAGAAATGAATCCAGAGTAATTACATACCCACTTCAAACGAAATGACTCCAGAGCACTTAAAAACCTGCTTCCAACGAAATGGCTCCAGAGCACTTAAAAACCCGCTTCCAACAAAATGACTCCTGAGAATTTAAAAAACCGATTCCAACAAAATGACTCCACAGCAATTAAAAACCCGCTTCCAACGAAAGAACACCAGAACACTTAAAAAACCGTTTCCAACAAAATGACTCGAGAGCACTTAAAAACTTGCTTCCAAATACATGACTCCAGAGCACTTAAAAACCCGCTTCCAACTCAATGACTCCAGAGCACTAAAAACCTGCTTCCAACGAAATGACTCCAGAGCACTTAAAAACCCGCTTCCAAAGAAAAAACTCAAGAGCACTTAAAAACCTGCTTCCAACGAAAGGATACCAAAACACTTAAAAACCGGCTTCCAAAGAAATGACTCCAGAGCACTTAAACACCCGCTTCCAACGAAATGACCCCAGAGCACTTAAAAAACTGCTTACAACGAAAGGACACCAGAACACATTAAAACCTGCTTCCAACGAAATGACTCCAGAGCACTTAATAACCCGCTTCCAACAAAAGGATATCAAAACACTTAAAAACCCGCCTCCAACAAAATGACTCCAGAGCTCATAAAAACCCGCTTCAAACAAAAGGACTCCAGAGAACTTAGAAACCCACTTCCAAAGAAAGGACAACAGAACACTTAAAAACCCACTTCCAACGAAATGACTCCAGAGCACTTAAAGAGCCGCTTAAAACGAAATGACTCCACATCAATTTTAAAAAAAACGCTTCCAATGAAATGACTCTAGAGCATTTAAAAACCCGCTTCCAACGAAAGGATACCAGAACACTAAAAAACCAGCTTCCAACGAAATGACTCCAGAGCACTTAAAAACCCGCTTCCAACAAAAGGACACCAGAACACTTAAAAACCTGCTTCCAACGAAATGACCTAAAAGCACATGTACCCCGTTTCCAACAAAATGACTCCAGAGCACTAAAAACCCAATTTCAATGAAATGACTCCAGAGCACTTAAAAACCCGCTTCCAACGAAATGAATCCAGAGCACCTAAAAACCAGCTACCAATGAAATGACTCCAGAGCACTTAAAAACCTGCTACCAAAGAAAGGATACCAGAAGACTTAAAAACCCGCTTCCAAAGAAAGGACACCATTACACTTAAAAACATGCTGCCAAAAAAATGACCTCAGAGCACATAAAAAACTGTTTCCAAAGAAATGAATCCAGGGTACTTACAAACCCGCTTCCAACGAAACGACTCCAGAGCACTTAAAAACCCGCTTCCAAAGAAATGACTCCAGAGCACTTAAAAACCTGCTTCCAAGGAAATGAATCCAGAGCACTTAAAAACCCAACTCCAAAGAAATGACCCCAGAGCACTTAAAAACCCACTTCCAACTAAAGGACACCAGAACACTTAAAAACCCGCTTCCAACGAAATGTCTCCAGAGCACTTAAACACCCGATCCAAGGAAAGGACACCCGAACACTTAAAAACCCGCATCCAAAAAAATGACCTCAGCACACATAAAAAAAATGTTTCCAAAGAAATGAATCCAGAGTAATTACATACCCACTTCCAACGAAATGACTCTAGAAAACTTAAAAAGCCGCTTCCAACGAAATGGCTCCAGAGCACTTAAAAACCCGCTTCCAACAAAATGACTCCTGAGAATTTAAAAACCCTATTCCAACAAAATGACTCCACAGCAATTAAAAACCCGCTTCCAACTAAAGAACACCAGAACACTTAAAAAACCGTTTCCAAGAAAATGACTCGAGAGCACTTAAAACCTTGCTTTCAAATAAATGACTCCAGAGCACTTAAAAACCCGCTTCCAACTAAATGACTCCAGAGCACTAAAAACCCGCTTCCAACGAAATGACTTCAGAGCACTTAAAAACCTGCTTCCAACGAAAGGATACCAGAACACGTAAAAACCGGCTTCCAAAGAAATGACTCCAGAGCACTTAAACACCTGCTTCCAATGAAATGACCCCAGAGCACTTAAACACCCGCTTCCAATGAAATCACCCCAGAGCACTTAAAAACCCGCTTACAACGAAAGGACACCAGAACACATAAAAACCCGCTTCCAACGAAATGACTCCAGAGCACTTAATAACCCACTTCCAACAAAAGGATACCAGAACACTTAAAAACCCGCCTCCAACAAAATGACTCCAGAGCACATAAAAACCCGCTTCCAACAAAAGGACTCCAGAGAACTTAAAAAACCACTTCCAAAGAAAGGACACCAGAACACTTAAAAACCCTCTTCCAAAGAAATGACTCCAGAGCACTTAAAAACCCGCTTCCAAAGAAAGGACACCAGAACATTTAAAGACCTGCTTAAAACGAAATGACTCCACAGCAATTAAAAACACTCTTCCTAAGAAATGACTCGAGAGCACTTAAAAACCTGCTTCCAAGAAAATGACTCCAGAGCATTTAAGAACCCACTTCCAACAAAATGACCACAGAACACTTAAAAACCCGCTTCAAACGAAAAAGGATACCAGAACACTTAAAACCCGCTTCCAACGAAATGACTCCAGAGCACTTAAAACCTTGCTTCCAAAGTAATGACTTCAGAGCACTTAAAAACCCACTTAAAACGAAATGACTCCACAGCAATTAAAAACATGCGTCCAACGAAATGACTCCAGAGCACTTAAAAACCCGCTTCCAACAAAAGGACACCAGAACACTTAAAAACCTGCTTCCAACGAAATGACCTAAAAGCACATGAACCCCGTTTCCAACAAAATGACTCCAGAACACTAAAAACCCAATTTCAATGAAATGACTCAGAGCACTTAAAAACCCGCTTCCAACGAAATGAATCCAGAGCACCTAAAAAACCAGCTACCAATGAAATGACTCCAGAGCACTTAAAAACCTGATACCAACGAAATGGATACCAGAAGACTTAAAAACCCGCTTCCAACGAAATAGAACACCAAAACACTTAAAAACCGTTTCCAACAAAATGACTCCAGAGAGCACTTAAAAACTTGCTTCCAAATAAATGACTCCAGAGCACTTAAAAACCCGCTTCAAACTAAATGACTCCAGAGCACTAAAAACCCGCTTCCAAACGAAATGACTCCAGAGCACTTAAAAACCCGCTTCAAAGAAATGACTCAAGAGCACTTAAAAACCCGCTTCAATGAAAGCACACCAGAACACTTAAAAACTGTTTCCAAAGAAATGAATCCAGAGTACTTAAAAACCTGCTTCCAACCAAAAAGGACTCAGAGCACTTAAAAACCCACTTCCAAGGAAATGACTCCAGAGCACTTAAAAACCCACTTCCAAAGAAATGACTCCAGAGCACTTAAAAACTCGCTTCCAACGAAAAGAACACCAGAACACAAAAAAACCAGCTTCCAAAGAAATGACTACAGAGCACTTAAAACCTGCTTCCAACGAAAATGATCCCAAAGCACTTAAAAACCCGCTTCCAACGAAAGAACACCAGATCATTTAAAAACCCGCTTCCAAAGAAATGACTCAGAGCACTTAAAACCTTGCTTCCAAAGAAATGACACCAGAGCACTTAAAAATCTGCTTCCAAGGAAATGACTCCAGAGCACTTAAAAACCTGCTTCCAATGAAAGGACACCAGAATACTTAAAAACCCGCTGCCAAAAAATGACCTCAGAGCACATAAAAACGCTTTCAATCGAAATGAATCCAGGGCACTTAAAAACCCGCTTCAACAAAACGACTCCAGAGCACTTAAAAACCCGATTCCAAAGAAATGATTCCAGAGCACTTAAAAACTTACTTCCAAACGAAATGATACCAGAACACTTAAAAACCGCTTCCAACAAAATGACTCCAGAGCACTTAAAAACCTGCTTCCAAAGAAAAGGACACCAGAATACTTAAAAACACGCTGCCAAAAAAATGACCTCAGAGCACATGAAAACGCTTTCAAACGAAATGAATCCAGGGTACTTAAAAACCCGCTTCCAACCAAATGACTCCAGAGCACTTAAAAACCCGCTTCCAAAGAAATGATTCCAGAGCACTTAAAAAACTTACTTCCAAACGAAAGGATACCAGAACACATAAAAACCGCTTCCAAAGAAATGACTCCAGAGCACTTAATAACCCGCTTCCAACAAAAGGATACCAAAACACTTAAAAACCCGCCTCAAAAAAATGACTCTAGAGCACATAAAAACCCGCTTCAAACAAAAGGACTCCAGAGAACTTAGAAACCCACTTCCAAAGAAAGGACAACAGAACACTTAAAAACCCACTTCCAACGAAATGACTCCAGAGCACTTAAAGAGCCGCTTAAAACGAAATGACTCCACAGCAATTTAAAAAAAACGCTTCCAATGAAATGACTCCAGAGCATTTAAAAACCGCTTCCAACGAAAGGATACCAGAACACTTAAAAACCAGCTTCCAAACGAAAAATGACTCCAGAGCACTTAAAAACCCGCTTCCAACAAAAGGACACCAGAACACTTAAAAACCTGCTTCCAACGAAATGACCTAAAAGCACATGTAAAACCGCTTCCAAAAAAAATGACTCCAGAGCACTAAAAACCCAATTTCAATGAAATGACTCCAGAGCACTTAAAAACCCGCTTCCAACGAAATGAATCCAGAGCACCTAAAAACCAGCTACCAATGAAATGACTCCAGAGCACTTAAAAACCTGCTACCAAAGAAAGGATACCAGAAGACTTAAAAACCCGCTTCCAAAGAAAGGACACCATTACACTTAAAAACATGCTGCCAAAAAAATGACCTCAGAGCACATTAAAAACCGTTTCCAAAGAAATGAATCCAGGGTACTTACAAACCCGCTTCCAACGAAACGACTCCAGAGCACTTAAAAACCCGCTTCCAAAGAAATGACTCCAGAGCACTTAAAAACCTGCTTCCAAGGAAATGAATCCAGAGCACTTAAAAACCCAACTCCAAAGAAATGACCCCAGAGCACTTAAAAACCCACTTCCAACTAAAGGACACCAGAACACTTAAAAACCCGCTTCCAACGAAATGTCTCCAGAGCACTTAAACACCCGATCCAAGGAAAGGACACCCGAACACTTAAAAACCCGCATCCAAAAAAATGACCTCAGCACACATAAAAAAAATGTTTCCAAAGAAATGAATCCAGAGTAATTACATACCCACTTCCAACGAAATGACTCTAGAAAACTTAAAAAGCCGCTTCCAACGAAATGGCTCCAGAGCACTTAAAAACCCGCTTCCAACAAAATGACTCCTGAGAATTTAAAAACCCTATTCCAACAAAATGACTCCACAGCAATTAAAAACCCGCTTCCAACGAAAGAACACCAGAACACTTAAAAAACCGTTTCCAAGAAAATGACTCGAGAGCACTTAAAACCTTGCTTTCAAATAAATGACTCCAGAGCACTTAAAAACCCGCTTAAACTAAATGACTCAGTCAAGCACTAAAACCCGCCACTCAAATCGAAATGACTTCAGAGCACTTAAAAACCTGCTTCCAACGAAAGGATACCAGAACACGTAAAAACCGCTTCCAAAGAAATGACTCCAGAGCACTTAAACACCCGCTTCCAACGAAATGACCCCAGAGCACTTAAACACCCGCTTCCAAACGAAATCACCCCAGAGCACTTAAAAACCCGCTTACAACGAAAGGACACCAGAACACATAAAAACCCGCTTACAACGAAATGACTCCAGAGCACTTAATAACCCACTTCCAACAAAAGGATACCAGAACACTTAAAAACCCGCCTCCAACAAAATGACTCCAGAGCACATAAAAACCCGCTTCCAAAGAAAAGGACTCCAGAGAACTTAAAAAACCACTTCCAAAGAAAGGACACCAGAACACTTAAAAACCCGCTTCCAAAGAAATGACTCCAGAGCACTTAAAAACCCGCTTCCAAAGAAAGGACACCAGAACATTTAAAGACCTGCTTAAAAACGAAATGACTCCACAGCAATTAAAAACACTCTTCCAAAGAAATGACTCCAGAGCACTTAAAAACCTGCTTCAAGAAAATGACTCCAGAGCATTTAAGAACCCACTTCCAACAAAATGACCACAGAACACTTAAAACCCGCTTCCAACGAAAGGATACCAGAACACTTAAAAAACCCGCTTCCAAATCGAAATGACTCCAGAGCACTTAAAACCTTGCTTCCAAAGTAATGACTTCAGAGCACTTAAAAACCCACTTAAAACGAAATGACTCCACAGCAATTAAAAACATGCGCCCAACGAAATGACTCCAGAGCACTTAAAAACCCGCCCAACAAAAGGACACCAGAACACTTAAAAACCTGCTTCCAAACGAAATGACCTAAAAGCACATGAACCCGCTTCCAACAAAATGACTCCAGAACACTAAAAACCCAATTTCAATGAAATGACTCCAGAGCACTTAAAAACCCGCTTCCAACGAAATGAATCCAGAGCACCTAAAAACCAGCTACCAATGAAATGACTCCAGAGCACTTAAAAACCTGATACCAACGAAAGGATACCAGAAGACTTAAAAACCCGCTTCCAACGATAGAACACCAAAACACTTAAAAAACCGTTTCCAACAAAATGACTCGAGAGCACTTAAAAACTTGCTTCCAAATAAATGACTCCAGAGCACTTAAAAACCCGCTTCCAACTAAATGACTCCAGAGCACTAAAAACCCGCTTCCAACGAAATGACTCCAGAGCACTTAAAAACCCGCTTCCAAAGAAATGACTCAAGAGCACTTAAAAACCGCGCTCCAATGAAAGCACACCAGAACACTTAAAAACTGTTTCAAAGAAATGAATCCAGGGTACTTACAAACCTGCTTCCAACCAAACGACTCCAGAGCACTTAAAAACCCACTTCCAAGGAAATGACTCGAGAGCACTTAAAAACCCACTTCCAAGGAAATGACTCCAGAGCACTTAAAAACTCGCTTACTACGAAAGAACACCAGAACACAAAAAAACCAGCTTCCAACGAAATGACTACAGAGCACTTAAAAACCTGCTTCCAACGAAAGGATCCCAAAGCACTTAAAACCCGCTAACGAAAATGACACCAGATCATTTAAAAACCCGCTTCCAAAGAAATGACTCCAGAGCACTTAAAACCTTGCTTCCAAAGAAATGACACCAGAGCACTTACAAATCTGCTTCCAAGGAAATGACTCCAGAGCACTTAAAAACCTGCTTCCAATGAAAGGACACCAGAATACTTAAAAACACGCTGCAAAAAAAATGACCTCAGAGCACATAAAAAACGCTTTCAATCGAAATGAATCCAGGGTACTTACAAACCCGCTTCGAACCAAACGACTCCAGAGCACTTAAAAAAGCCGATTCCAAAGAAATGATTCCAGAGCACTTAAAAACTTACTTCCAACGAAAGGATACCAGAACACTTAAAAAAGCGATTCCAACAAAATGACTCCAGAGCTCTTAAAAACCTGCTTCCAAAGAAAGGACACCAGAATACTTAAAAACACGCTGCCAAAAAAATGACCTCAGAGCACATGAAAAACGCTTTCAAACGAAATGAATCCAGGGTACTTACAAACCCGCTTCCAACCAAACGACTCCAGAGCACTTAAAAAGGACGATTCCAAAGAAATGATTCCAGAGCACTGAAAAACTTACTTCCAACGAAAGGATACCAGAACACGTAAAAACCGGCTTCCAAAGAAATGACTCCAGAGCTCTTAAAAACCCGCTTCTAACTAAAGGACACCAGAACACTTCATAACCTGTTTCCAACGAAATGACCTCAGAGCACATAACAACCAGCTTCCAGTGAAATTACTCCAGAGCACTTAAAAACCTGCTTCGAAAGAAATGACTCCAGAGCACTTAAAACTTTGCTTCCAAAGAAATGGCTCCAGAGCACTTAAAGACCCACTTAAAACGATATGACTCCACAGCACTTAAAAACCCGCTTCCAACGGAAGGATACCAGAACACTTAAAAACCCGCTTCCAAAGAAATGACTCCAGAGCACTTAAAACCTTGCTTACAAAGAAATGACTCCAGAGCACTTACAAACCTGCTTCCAAGGAAATGACTCCAGAGCACTTAAAAACCCGCTTCCAATGAAAGGACACCAGAACATTTAAAAACCTGCTTTCAATGAAATGACTCAAGAGCACTTAAAAACCCGCTTCCAATGAAAGGATACATGAACACTTAAAAACCCGCTTCCAACCAAACGACTCCAGAGCACTTAAAAAAGCCGATTCCAAAGAAATGATTCCAGAGCACTTAAAAACTTACTTCCAACGAAAGGATACCAGAACACTTAAAAACCCGCTTCAACAAAAGGATACCAGAAGACTTAAAAACCGCTTCAAAGAAATGACTTCTGAGCACTTAAACACCCGCTTTAAACGAAGTGATGCCACAGCAATTAAAAACACGCTTCCAACGAAATGACCTCAGAGCACATAAAAACCCGTTTCCAATGAGATGACACCAGAGCACTTAAAAACCCGCTTCCAACTAAGTGACTCCAGAGCACTTTAAAACCCGCTTCGAAAGAAATGACTCCAGAGCACTTAAAACCTTGCTTCCAAAGAAATGACTCCAGAGCACTTAAAAACCTGCTTCCAACGAAAGGACACCAGAACACTTAAAAACCTGCTTCCAACGAAATGACTCAAGAGCACTTAAAAACACACTTCCAACAAAAGGATACCAGAACACTTAAAAACCCGCTTCCAAAGAAATGACTCCAGCGCACTTAAACACCCGCTTTAAATGAAGTGATGCCACAGCAATTAAAAACACGCTTCCAACGAAATGACCTGAGAGCACATAAAAACTTGTTTCCTAAAAATGAATAAATGACTCCAGAGCACTTAAAAACCCGCTGCAAACTAAATGACTCCAGAGCACTTAAAAACCTGCTTCCAAGGAAATGACTCCAGAGCACTGAAAAACCCGCTTCCAACGAAATGACCTCAGAGCACTTAAAAACCCGCTTACAAGGAAAGGATACTAGAACACATAAAAACCAGCTTCCAAAGAAATGATTCCAGAGCACTTAAAACCTTGCTTCCAAAGAAATGCGTCTGGAGCACTTAAAAACCTGCTTCCAACGAAAGGATTCGAGAAGACTTAAACACCCGCTTCCAAAGAAAGGACACAAGAACACTTAAAAACACGCTGCCAAAAAAATGACCTCAGAGCACATAAAAAACTGTTTCCAATGAAATGAATCCAGGGAACTTACAAACCAGCTTCCAACCAAACAACTCCAGAGCACTTAAAAAGCCGCTTCCAAAGAAATGACTCCAGAGCACTTAAAAACTTACTTCCAACGAAAGGATACCCTAACACTTAAAAACCCGCTTCCAAAGAAATGACTCCAGAGCACTTAAAAACTTGCTTCCAAAGAAATGACACCAGAGCACTTACAAATCTGCTTCCAAGGAAAAGACTCCAGAGCATTTAAAAACCTGCTTCCAATGAAAGGACAACAGAACATTTAAAAACCCGCTTCCAACGAACTGACTCAAGGGCACTTAAAAACCCACTTCCAACGAAAGGATACAAGAACACTTAAAAACCCGCTTCCAACGAACTGACTCCAGAGCACTTAAAACTTTGCTTCAAAAGAAATGACTCCTGAGCACTTAAAGACCCGCTTAAAACGAAATGACTCCACAGCAATTAAAAACACTCTTCCAACAAAATGAATCCAGAACACTTAAAAACCAGCTACCAACTAAATGACTCCAGATCACTTAAAAACCTGCTTCAAAGGAAATGACTCCAGAGCATTTAAAAACCCACTTCAACGAAATGACCACAGAGCACTTAAAAACCTGCTTCCAATGAAAGGACACCAGAACACTTAAAAATCCGATTCCAAAGAAATGACTCAAGAGCACTTAAAAACCTGCTTCCAACAAAAGGAAACCAGAAGACTTAAAAAACCGCTTCCAAAGAAATGACTTCTGAGCACTTAAACACCCGCTTTAAACGAAGTGATGCCACAGCAATTAAAAACACGCCTTCCAACGAAATGAACTCAGAGCACATAAAAACCCAGTTTCAAAAGAAATGACTCCAGAGCACTTAAAACCCGCTTCCAACTAAATGACTCCAGAGCACTTTAAAACCCGCTTCGAAAGAAATGACTCCAGAGCACTTAAAACCTTGCTTCCAAAGAAATGACTCTGGAGCACTTAAAAACCTGCTACCAACGAAAGGATACCAGAAGACTTAAAAACCAGCTTCCAAAGAAAGGACACCAGAATACTTAAAAACACGCTGCCAAAAAAATGACCTCAGAGCACATAAAAAACGCTTTCAAACGAAATGAATCCAGGTTACTTTCAAACCCGCTTCCAACCAAACGACTCCAGAGCACTTAAAAAAGCCGATTCCAAAGAAATGATTCCAGAGCACTTAAAAACTTACTTCCAACAAAAGGATACCAGAACACTTAAAAACCCGATTCCATCAAAATGGCTCCAGAGCTCTTAAAAACCCGCTTCCAACAAAAGGATACCAGAATACTTAAAAACCCACTTCGAACGAAATGACCTCAAAGCACATAAACCCCGTTTCCAACAAAATGACTCCAGAGCACTTAAAAACCTGCTTCTAACTAAAGGACACCAGAACACTTCATAACCTGTTTAAAACGAAATGACTTCAGAGCACATAACAACCAGCTTCCAGCGAAATTACTCCAGAGCACTTAAAAACCCGCTTCGAAAGAAATGACTCCAGAGCACTTAAAACTTTGCTTCCAAAGAAATGGCTCCAGAGCACTTAAAGACCCACTTAAAACGATATGACTCCACAGCAATTAAAAACCTGCTTCCAACGAAAGGACACCAGAACACTTAAAAACCCGCTTCCAAAGAAATGACTCCAGAGCACTTAAAACCTTGCTTACAAAGAAATGACTCCAGAGCACTTACAAACCTGCTTCCAAGGAAATGACTCCAGAGCACTTAAAAACCCGCTTCCAATGAAAGGACACCAGAACATTGAAAAACCCGCTTTCAACGAAATGACTCAAGAGCACTTAAAAACCCGCTTCCAACGAAAGGATACACGAACACTTAAGAACCCGCTTCCAACCAAATGACTCCAGAGCACTTAAAAACCTGCTTCCAACGAAAGGACACCAGAACACTTAAAAACCTGCTTCCAACGAAATGATTCAAGAGCACTTAAAAACCCGCTTCCAACAAAAGGATACCAGAACACTTAAAAACCCGCTTCCAAAGAAATGACTCCAGCGCACTTAAACACCCGCTTTAAATGAAGTGATGCCACAGCAATTAAAAACACGCTTCCAACAAAATGACCTGAGAGCACATAAAAACCTGTTTCCAACGAAATGACTCCAGAGCACTTAAAAACCCGCTGCAAACTAAATGACTCCAGAGCACTTAAAAACCTGCTTCCAAGGAAATGACTCCAGAGCATTTAAATACCCACTTCCAACGAAATGACCACAGAGCACTTAAAAACCCACTTCCAACGAAAGGATATCAGAGCACTTAAAAACCTGCTTCCAACGAACTGACTCCAGATTACTTAAAACCTTGCTTCCAACGAAATGACTCCAGAGCCCTTAAAAACACGCTTATAACAAAAGGACACCAGAACACTTAAAAACCCGCCTAAACGAACTGACTCCAGAGCACTTAAAACTTTGCTTCCAAAGAAATGGCTCCAGAGCACTTAAAGACCCACTTAAAACGATATGACTCCACAGCAATTAAAAACCCGCCCAAACGAAAGGACACCAGAACACTTAAAAACCCGCTTCCAACAAAATGACAACAGAGCACTTAAAAACCCGCTTCCAACGAAAGGACACCAGAACACTTAAAAACCTGTTTCCAACGAAATGAATCCAGGGTACTTATAAACCCGCTTCTAACCAAACGACTCCAGAGCCCTTAAAAACCCGCTTCTAAGGAAATGACTCCAGAGCACTTAAATACCCGCTTACAAGGAAAGGACACCAGTACACATGAAAACCACCTTCCAAAGAAATGACTCCAGAGCACTTAAAAACCTGCTTCCAACAAAAGGATCCCAGAACACTTAAAAACCCGCTTCCAACGAAATGACTCCAGAGCACTTAAAACCTTGCTTCCAAAGAAATGCCTCTGGAGCACTTAAAAACCTGCTACAAACAAAAGGATACCAGAAGACTTCAAAACCGCTTCCAAAGAAAGGACACCAGAACACTTAAAAACACGCTGCCAATAAAATGACCTCAGAGCACATAAAAAACTGTTTCCAATGAAATGAATCCAGGGAACTTACAAACCAGCTTCCAACCAAACGACTCCAGAGCACTTAAAAAGCCGCTTCCAAAGAAATGACTCCAGAGCACTTAAAAACTTACTTCCAACGAAAGGATAGCAGAACACTTAAAAACCCTCTTCCAACCAAACGACTCCAGAGCACTTAAAAAGCCGCTTCCAAAGAAATGACACCAGAGCACTTACAAATCTGCTTCCAAGGAAATGACTCCAGAGCACTTAAAAACCTGCTTCCAATGAAAGGACACCAGAACATTTAAAAACCCGCCCAAAAACTGACTCAAGGGCACTTAAAAACCCGCTTCCAACAAAAGGATACCAGAACACTTAAAAACCCGCTTCCAACGAACTGACTCCAGAGCACTTAAAACTTTGCTTCCAAAGAAATGACTCCAGAGCACTTAAAGACCCGCTTAAAACGAAATGACTCCACAGCAATTAAAAACACGCTTCCAACAAAATGAATCCAGAACACTTAAAAACCAGCTACCAACTAAATGACTCCAGATCACTTAAAAACCTGCTTCAAAGGAAATGACTCCAGAGCACATAACAACCAGCTTCCAGCGAAATTACTCCAGAGCACTTAAAAACCCGCTTCGAAAGAAATGACTCCAGAGCACTTAAAACTTTGCTTCCAAAGAAATGGCTCCAGAGCACTTAAAGACCCACTTAAAACGATATGACTCCACAGCAATTAAAAACCCGCTTCCAACGAAAGGACACCAGAACACTTAAAAACCCGCTTCCAAAGAAATGACTCCAGAGCACTTAAAACCTTGCTTACAAAGAAATGACTCCAGAGCACTTACAAACCTGCTTCCAAGGAAATGACTCCAGAGCACTTAAAAACCCGCTTCCAATGAAAGGACACCAGAACATTGAAAAACCCGCTTTCAACGAAATGACTCAAGAGCACTTAAAAACCCGCTTCCAACGAAAGGATACACGAACACTTAAGAACCCGCTTCCAACAAAAGGATACCAGAACACTTAAAAACCCGCTTCCAAAGAAATGACTCCAGCGCACTTAAACACCCGCTTTAAATGAAGTGATGCCACAGCAATTAAAAACACGCTTCCAACGAAATGACCTGAGAGCACATAAAAACCTGTTTCCAACGAAATGACTCCAGAGCACTTAAAAACCCGCTGCAAACTAAATGACTCCAGAGCACTTAAAAACCTGCTTCCAAGGAAATGACTCCAGAGCATTTAAAAACCCACTTCCAACTAAATGACCACAGAGCACTTAAAACCCCACATTTAAAAACCAACGAAAGGATATCAGAGCCCTTAAAACCTGCTTCCAACGAACTGACTCCTGCTTCCAACGAACTGAGATTACTTAAAACCTTGCTTCCAACGAAATGACTCCAGAGCCCTTAAAAACACGCTTATAACAAAAGGACACCAGAACACTTAAAAACCCGCTTCCAACGAACTGACTCCAGAGCACTTAAAACTTTGCTTCCAAAGAAATGGCTCCAGAGCACTTAAAGACCCACTTAAAATGATATGACTCCACAGCAATTAAATCCCGCTTCCAACGAAAGGACACCAGAACACTTAAAAACCCGCTTCCAACAAAATGACAACAGAGCACTTAAAAACCCGCTTCCAACGAAAGGACACCAGAACACTTAAAAACCTGTTTCCAACGAAATGAATCCAGGGTACTTATAAACCTGCTTCTAACCAAACGACTCCAGAGCCCTTAAAACCCGCTTCCAAGGAAATGACTCCAGAGCACTTAAATATCCGCTTACAAGGAAAGGACACCAGTACACATGAAAACCACCTTCCAAAGAAATGACTCCAGAGCACTTAAAACCTGCTTCCAACAAAAGGATCCCAGAACACTTAAAAACCCGCTTCCAACGAAATGACTCCAGAGCACTTAAAACCTTGCTTCCAAAGAAATGCCTCTGGAGCACTTAAAAACCTGCTACCAACAAAAGGATACCAGAAGACTTCAAAACCGCTTCCAAAGAAAGGACACCAGAACACTTAAAAACACGCTGCCAATAAAATGACCTCAGAGCACATAAAAAACTGTTTCCAATGAAATGAATCCAGGGAACTTACAAACCAGCTTCCAACCAAACGACTCCAGAGCACTTAAAAAGCCGCTTCCAAAGAAATGACTCCAGAGCACTTAAAAACCTGCTTCCAAAGAAATGGCTAGCAGAACACTTAAAGACCCACTTAAAACGAAATGACTCCAGAGCAATTAAAAACCCGCTTCCAAAGAAATGACACCAGAACACTTAAAAAATCTGCTTCCAACAAAATGACAACAGAGCACTTAAAAACCTGCTTCCAAATGAAAGGACACCAGAACACTTAAAAACCTGTTTCCAACGAAATGAATCCAGGGCACTTATAAACCCGCTTCTAACCAAAACGACTCCAGAGCCCTTAAAAACCCGCTTCCAAGGAAATGACTCCAGAGCACTTAAATACCCGCTTACAAAATAAAGGACACCAGTACACATGAAAACCACCTTCCAAAGAAATGACTCCAGAGCACTTAAAAACCTGCTTCCAACAAAAAGGATCCCAGAACACTTAAAACCCGCTTCCAACTAAATGACTCCAGAGCACTTAAAACCTGCTTCCAAAGAAATGACTCTGAGCACTTAAAACCTGCTACCAACAAAATGATACCAGAAGACTTCAAAACCACTTCCAAAGAAAGGATACCAGAACACTTAAAACCACGCTGCCAATAAAATGACCTCAGAGCACATAAAAAAACTGTTTCCAATGAAATGAATCCAGGAACTTAAAAACCAGCTTCCAACCAAACGACTCCAGAGCACTTAAAAAACCCGCTTCCAAAGAAATGACTCCAGAGCACTTAAAAACTTACTTCCAACGAAAGGATAGCAGAACACTTAAAAACCCGCTTCCAAAGAAATGACTCCAGAGCACTTAAAACCTTGCTTCCAAAGAAATGACACCAGAGCACTTACAAATCTGCTTCCAAGGAAATGACTCCAGAGCACTTAAAAACCTGCTTCCAATGAAAGGACACCAGAATATTTAAAAACCCGCTTCCAACGAACTGACTCAAGGGCACTTAAAAACCCACTTCCAACAAAAGGATACCAGAACACTTAAAAACCCGATTCCAACAAAATGACTCCAGAGCACTTAAAAACCCGCTTTCAAAAGAAATGACTCCAGAGCACTTAAAGACCCGCTTAAAACGAAATGACTCCACAGCAATTAAAAACACGCTTCCAACAAAATGAATCCAGAACACTTAAAAACCAGCTACCAACTAAATGACTCCAGATCACTTAAAAACCTGCTTCAAAGGAAATGACTCCAGAGCACATAACAACCAGCTTCCAGCGAAATTACTCCAGAGCACTTAAAAACCCGCTTCGAAAGAAATGACTCCAGAGCACTTAAAACATTGCTTCCAAAGAAATGGCTCCAGAGCACTTAAAGGCCCACTTAAAACGATATGACTCCACAGCAATTAAAAACCCGCTTCCAACGAAAGGACACCAGAACACTTAAAAACCCGCTTCCAAAGAAATGACTCCAGAGCACTTAAAACCTTGCTTACAAAGAAATGACTCCAGAGCACTTACAAACCTGCTTCCAAGGAAATGACTCCAGAGCACTTAAAAACCCGCTTCCAATGAAAGGACACCAGAACATTGAAAAACCCGCTTTCAACGAAATGACTCAAGAGCACTTAAAAACCCGCTTCCAACGAAAGGATACAGGAACACTTAAGAACCCGCTTCCAACCAAATGACTCCAGAGCACTTAAAAACCTGCTTCCAACGAAAGGACACCAGAACACTTAAAAACCTGCTTCCAACGAAATGATTCAAGAGCACTTAAAAACCCGCTTCCAACAAAAGGATACCAGAACACTTAAAAACCCGCTTCCAAAGAAATGACTCCAGCGCACTTAAACACCTGCTTTAAATGAAGTGATGCCACAGCAATTAAAAACACGCTTCCAACAAAATGACCTGAGAGCACAAAAAAACCTGTTTCCAACGAAATGACTCCAGAGCACTTAAAAACCCGCTGCAAACTAAATGACTCCAGAGCACTTAAAAACCTGCTTCCAAGGAAATGACTCCAGAGCATTTAAAAACCCACTTCCAACGAAATGACCACAGAGCACTTAAAAACCCACTTCCAACGAAAGGATATCAGAGCACTTAAAAACCTGCTTCCAACGAACTGACTCCAGATTACTTAAAACCTTGCTTCCAACGAAATGACTCAGAGCACTTAAAAACACGCTTATAACAAAAGGACACCAGAACACTTAAAAACCCGCTTCCAAAGAAATGACTTTAAAACACCCGCTTAAATGAAATGGACACCAGAGCACAAAAACAATTAAAACACTCAGAGCACTTAAAAACCCGCAAAAAAAAGGACACCAGAACACTTAAAAACCCGCTTCCAACAAAATGACAACAGAGCACTTAAAAACCTGCTTCCAAACGAAATGACACCAGAACACTTAAAAACCCCTGTTTCCAACGAAATGAATCCAGAGCACTTAAAAACCCGCTTCCAAACAAACTGACTCCAGAGCACTTAAAAACCTGCTTCCAAGGAAATGACTGAGCACTTAAAACCATTTTAAAAAAGGACACCAGTACACAATTAAAAACACCTTCCAAAGAAATGACTCAGAGCACTTAAAAACCTGCTTCCAACAAAATGGATCCAGAACACTTAAAAACCCGCTTCAAACTGACTCCAGAGCACTTAAAACCTTGCTTCCAAAGAAATGACTCCAGAGCACTTAAAACCCACTTCCAACAAAATGACTCCAGAGCACTTAAAAACCCACTTCCAAAAAAGGACACCAGAACACTTAAAAACCTGCTTCCAATAAAATGACTCCAGATTACTTAAAAACTTGTTTCAAATGAAATGACTCCAGAGCACTTAAAAACCAGCTTCCAACAAAAGGACACCAGAACACTTAAAAACCCGCTTCCAAAGAAATGACTCCAGAGCACTTAAAACTTTGCTTCCAAAGAAATGGCTCCAGAACACTTAAAGACCCACTTTAAAAGAAATGACTCCAGAGCACTTAAAACCCGCTTCCAACGAAATGACACCAGAACACTTAAAAACCCGCTTCCAACAAAATGACAACAGAGCACTTAAAAACCCGCTTCCAACGAAAGGACACCAGAACACTTAAAAACCTGTTTCCAAGAAATGAATCCAGGGCACTTATAAACCCGCTTAACCAAAGGACTCCAGAGCCTTTAAAAACCTGCTTCCAAGGAAATGACTCCAGAGCACTTAAAACCCGCTTCAAAAGAAATGACACCAGTACACATGAAAACCACGCTCCAAAGAAATGACTCCAGAGCACTTAAAAACCTGCTTCCAACAAATGACACCAGAACACTTAAAAACCCACTTCCAACTAAATGACTCCAGAGCACTTAAAACCTTGCTTCCAAAGAAATGACTCCAGAGCACTTAAAACCTGCTTCCAACAAAAGGATACCAGAAGACTTAAAAACCCGCTTCCAAAGAAAGGACACCAGAACACTTAAAAACCTGCTTCCAAAAAAAATGACCTCAGAGCACATAAAAACTGTTTCCAATGAAATGACTCCAGAGCACTTAAAAACCAGCTTCCAACAAAAGGACACCAGAACACTTAAAAACCCGCTTCAAAACTGACTCCAGAGCACTTAAAACTTTGCTTCCAAAGAAATGGCTCCAGAGCACTTAAAAACCCACTTAAAAACGAAATGACTCCACAGCAATTAAAACCCGCTACCAACAAAAGGACACCAGAACACTTAAAAACCCGCTCAAAGAAATGACAACAGAGCACTTAAAACCCGCTTCAACGAAAAGGACACCAGAACACTTAAAAACCTGTTTCAAAGAAATGAATCCAGGGTACTTATAAACCCGCTTCTAACCAAACGACTCCAGAGCCCTTAAAACCCGCTTCCAAGGAAAATGACTCCAGAGCACTTAAAACCCCGCTCCAAACGAAGGACACAGAACACATGAAAAACCACCTTCCAAAGAAATGACTCCAGAGCACTTAAAAACCTGCTTCCAAAGAAATGATCCAGAACACTTAAAAACCTGCTTCCAACGAAATGACTCAGAGCACTTAAAAACCTGCTTCCAAAGAAATGACTCCAGAGCACTTAAAAACCCGCTACCAACAAAATGGATACCAGAAGACTTAAAAACCGCTTCCAAAGAAATGATACCAGAACACTTAAAAACCCGCTTAAAATAAAATGACTCCAGAGCACATAAAAACTGTTTCCAATGAAATGACACCAGAACACTTAAAAACCAGCTTCCAAAGAAATGACTCCAGAGCACTTAAAAAGCCGCTTACAAAGAAATGACTCCAGAGCACTTAAAAACCTACTTCCAACGAAAGGATAGCAGAACACTTAAAAACCCGCTTCCAAAGAAATGACTCCAGAGCACTTAAAACCTTGCTTCCAAAGAAATGACACCAGAGCACTTAAAAATCTGCTTCCAACCAAATGACTCCAGAGCACTTAAAAACCTGCTTCCAATGAAAGGACACCAGAACATTTAAAAACCCGCTTCCAACGAAATGACTCAAGAGCACTTAAAAACCCGCTTCCAACAAAAGGATACCAGAACACTTAAAAACCCGCTTCCAAAAAAATGACTCCAGAGCACTTAAAACCTTGCTTCCAAAGAAATGACTCCAGAGCACTTAAAAACCTGCTTCCAACAAAATGACCCAGAGCACTTAAAAAACCGCTTCCAACAAAATGACACCAGAACACTTAAAAACCCGCTTAAAAAAATGACTCACACTTAAAAACTGCTTCCAATGAAATGAATCCAGAGCACTTAAAAACCAGCTTCCAACAAAATGACTCCAGAGCACTTAAAAAACCAGCTTCCAAAGAAAGGATATCAGAGCACTTAAAAACCTGCTTCCAAAGAAATGACTCAGAGCACATAAAAACCGCTCCAAACTAAATGACTCCAGAGCACTTAAAAACCGCTTCCAAAGAACTTAAAACACCGCCCAAAGAAATGACTCCAGAGCACTTAAAACATTGCTTCCAAAGAAATGGCTCCAGAGCACTTAAAAACCCACTTAAACGAAATGACTCCAGAGCAATTAAAAACCCGCTTTCCAACGAAATGACTCCAGAACACTTAAAAACCCGCTTAAAGAAATGACTCCAGAGCACTTAAAACCCCGCTTACAAAGAAATGACTCCAGAGCACTTAAAAACCTGCTTCAAAGAAATGACTCCAGAGCACTTAAAAACCCGCTTAAAACTAAAAAATGACTCAGAGCACCCCGCTTAGAACACTTAAAACCCGCTTCCAACAAATGAAAAACCAGAACACTTAAAAACCCGCTTCAACGAAATGACAACAGAGCACTTAAAAACCCGCTTCAACGAAATGATACCAGAACACTTAAAAACCCGCTTCCAACAAAATGACTCCAGAGCACTTAAAACCTGCTTCAAATCTAAATGACTTCCAGAACACTTAAAAAACCCCTGCTTCCAAACTAAATGACTCCAGAGCACTTAAAAACCGCTTCCAAAAAAAAGGATACCAGAACACTTAAAAACCCGCTTTCAAAAAAAATGACTCCAGAGCACTTAAAAACCTGCTTTAAATGAAATGATGCCACAGCAATTAAAAACCTGCTTCCAACGAAATGACTCCAGAGCACAAAAAACCTGTTTCCAACGAAATGACTCCAGAGCACTTAAAAACCCGCTTCAAACTAAATGACTCCAGAGCACTTAAAACCTGCTTCCAAGGAAATGACTCCAGAGCATTTAAAACCCACTTCCAACGAAATGACACTTAGAACACTTAAAAACCCACTTCAGAGCACTTAAAACCTTGCTAAACGAAAGAGCACTTAAAACCTTTGCTTCCAAACGAAATGACTCCAGAGCACTTAAAACCCTGCTTCCAAAGAAATGACTCCAGAGCACTTAAAAACACGCTTATAAAGAAATGATACCAGAACACTTAAAACCCGCTTCCAAAAAAATGACTCCAGAACACTTAAAAACCCGCTTAAATGAAATGATGCCAGAGCACTTAAAACCCGCTTTGACCCAAAAAAAACCCGCTTTCCAATGAAATGACACCAGAGCACTTAAAAACCTGTTTCAAACCAAATGACTCCAGAGCACTTAAAAACCCGCTTCCAAAGAAATGACTCCAGAGCACTTAAAACCTGCTTCCAAGGAAATGACTCCAGAACATTTAAAAACCCACTTCCAACGAAGGAAGGACTCAGAGCACTTAAAAACCTGCTTCCAAAGAAATGACTCCAGAACACTTAAAAACCTGCTTCCAACGAAATGACTCCAGAGCACTTAAAAACACGCTTCCAAATGAAAGGACACCAGAACATTTAAAAACCCGCTTCCAAAGAAATGACTCCAGAGCACTTAAAACCTTGCTTCCAAAGAAATGAATCCAGAACCAGAAACACTTAAAGGACCCAGAGCACTTAAAAACCTGCTTCAAATGAAAGGACTCAGAGCAATTAAAAACCCGCTTCCAAAGAAAGGACACCAGAACACTTAAAAACCCGCTCCAAACGAAATGACTCAAAATGACAACAGAGCACTTAAAAACCCGCTTAAAAAGAAATGACACCAGAACACTTAAAAACCTGTTTCCAACGAAATGACACCAGAAACTTATAAACCCGCTTCTAAAACAAATGACTCCAGAGCACTTAAAAACCCGCTTTCAAAGAAAATGACTCCAGAGCACTTAAAAACCCGCTTCCAAAGAAATGACACAGAGCACTTAAAACCACCTTCCAAAGAAATGACACCAGAACACTTAAAAACCTGCTTCCAACAAAATGACACAAGAACACTTAAAACCCGCTTCCAACGAAATGACTCCAGAACACTTAAAAACCCGCTTCCAAAGAAATGACTCCAGAGCACTTAAAACCCGCTTCCAACAAATGATACCAGAAGACTTAAAAACCTGCTTCCAAAGAAATGACACCAGAACACTTAAAAACACGCAAAAGGACACAGAACACTTAAAAACCAGCTGAAATAAAATGACTCAGAGCACTTAAAAACCTGCTTCCAATGAAATGAATCCAGAGAACTTAAAACCAGCTTCCAACCAAATGACCACAGAGCACTCCAGAAAGAAATGACTCAGAAAAAAACCTGCTTCCAAAGAAATGACTGACTCACTTAAAACTTAAAAACTTGACTTCCAAAACCAGTAAAGGATAGCAGAACACTTAAAAACCCGCTTCCAAAGAAATGACTCCAGAGCACTTAAAACCTTGCTTCCAAAGAAATGACACCAGAGCACTTAAAAACCTGCTTCCAAAGAAATGACTCCAGAGCACTTAAAAACCTGCTTCCAATGAAAGGACACCAGAACAATTAAAAACCCGCTCCAAATAAATGACTCCAGATCACTTAAAAACCCGCTTCCAACGAAATGACACTTAAAGAAAAATGACTCAGAGAGCACTTAAAACCTGAAATGACACCAGAACACTTAAAACCCGCTTCCAACTGACTCAAGAGCACTTAAAACTTGCTTCAAAAAGAAATGACTCCAGAGCACTTAAAAAACCCACTTAAAACGAAATGACTCCACAGCAATTAAAAACACGCTTATAACAAAATGAATCCAGAACACTTAAAACCAGCTACCAACTAAATGACTCCAAATCACTTAAAAACCTGCTTCCAAGGAAATGACTCCAGAGCACTTAAAACCCACTTAAACGAAATGACTCCAGAGAGCACTTAAAAACCACTTCCAAAGAAAGGATATCAGAACACTTAAAAACCTGCTTCCAACAAAATGACTCAGAGATTAAAAAACCTTGCTTCCAAAGAAATGACTCCAGAACACTTAAAAACACGCTTATAACAAATGACACCAGAACACTTAAAAACCCGCTTCAAACGAAATGACTCCAGAGCACTTAAAACCCGCTTGCTTGACTCCAAAGAAATGGCTCAGAGCACTTAAAGACCCGCTTAAAACGAATGATGACTCCACAGCAAGAACACTTAAAAACCCGCTACCAAAGAAATGACACCAGAACACTTAAAAAACCTGCTTCCAACAAAATGACAACAGAGGACTTAAAAACCAGCTTCCAAAGAAATTACACCAGAACACTTAAAAACCTGTTTCCAAAGAAATGACTCCAGAGCACTTAAAACCCGCTTCCAAAGAAATGACTCCAGAGCACTTAAAACCCGCTTAAAAAAGAAATGACTCCAGAGCACTTAAAAACCCGCTTAAAACGAAATGACTCCAGAACAATTAAAAACCGCTTCCAACAAAATGACAACAGAACACTTAAAAACCAGCTACCAAAGAAATGACTCCAGAGCACTTAAAACCTGCTTCCAAGGAAATGACTCCAGAGCACTTAAAAACCAGCTTCCAATGAAAATTACACCAGAACATTGAAAACCCAGCTTCCAAAAATGACTCAAGAGCACTTAAAAACCCGAAATGACTCCAGAGCACTTAAAACATTGCTTCCAAAGAAATGGCTCCAGAGCACTTAAAACCCACTTAAAACGAAATGACACAGAACATTTAAAAAACCGCTTCCAACGAAAGGAAACAAGAACACTTAAAAACCCGCTTCAAAGAAAAGGACTCCAGAACACTTAAAACCTTGCTTACAAAGAAATGACTCCAGAGCACTTAAAACCTGCTTCCAAAGAAATGACTCAGAGCACTTAAAAACCCGCTTCCAACAAAAAGGATACCAGAACATTGAAAACCCGCTTCCAAAGAAATGACTCAAGAACACTTAAAAACCCGCTTCCAACGAAATGACTCAGAGCAACATTAAAAACCCGTTTCCAACCAAATGACTCCAGAGCACTTAAAACCAGCTTCCAACCAAATGACACCAGAACACTTAAAACCTGCTTCCAAAGAAATGACTCAAGAGCACTTAAAAACCCGCTTCCAACAAAAGGATACCAGAACACTTAAAAACCCGCTTCCAAAGAAATGACTCCAGAGCACTTAAACACCTGCTTTAAAAGAAATGACACCAGAGCACTTAAAAATCTAAAAAGGAAATGACTCCAGAGCACTTAAAAAAAATGAAAGGACACGCAGAACAATTAAAAACCCGTTTCCAAAGAAATGACTCCAGAGCACTTAAAAACCTGTTTCCAAAGAAATGACTCCAGAGCACTTAAAAACCTGCTTCCAAGGAAATGACTCCAGAGCACTTAAAAACCCGCTTCCAATGAAAGGACACCAGAACATTGAAAAACCCGCTTCCAAAGAAATGACTCAAGAGCACTTAAAAACCCGCTTCCAACGAAAGGATACAGAACACTTAAAAACCCGCTTCCAAACAAATGACCCCAGAGCACTTAAAAACCTGCTTCCAAACGAAAGGACACCAAACACTTAAAAACTTGCTTCCAACGAAATGACTCCAGAGCACTTAAAAACACGCTTATAACAAAAGGATACCAGAACACTTAAAAACCCGCTTCCAAAAAAATGACTCCAGCGCACTTAAACACCCGCTTTAAATGAAGTGATGCCACAGCAATTAAAAACACGCTTCCAACAAAATGACCTGAGAGCACAAAAAAACCTGTTTCAAACGAAATGACTCCAGAGCACTTAAAACCCGCTTGCAAACTAAATGACTCAGAGCACTTAAAAACCTGCTTCCAAGGAAATGACTCCAGAGCACTTAAAAACCTGCTTCCAAGGAAATGACTCCAGAGCATTTAAAAACCCACTTCCAACGAAAGGATATCAGAGCACTTAAAAACCTGCTTCCAACGAACTGACTCCAGATTACTTAAAACCTTGCTTCCAACGAAATGACTCCAGAGCACTTAAAAACACGCTTATAACAAAAGGACACCAGAACATTTAAAAACCCGCTTTCCAAACGAACTGACTCCAGAGCACTTAAAACTTTGCTTCCAAAGAAATGGCTCCAGAGCACTTAAAGACCCACTTAAAATGATATGACTCCACAGCAATTAAAAACCCGCCTAAACGAAAGGACACCAGAACACTTAAAAACCCGCTTCCAACAAAATGACAACAGAGCACTTAAAAACCCGCTTTAAACGAAGGACACCAGAACACTTAAAAACCTGTTTCAACGAAATGAATCCAGGAACTTATAAACCCGCTTCTAAACAAACGACTCCAGAGCCCTTAAAAACCCGCTTCCAAGGAAATGACTCAGAGCACTTAAAACCCGCTTACAAGGAAAGGACACCAGTACACATGAAAACCACCTTCCAAAGAAATGACTCCAGAGCACTTAAAAACCTGCTTCCAACAAAAAGGATCCCAGAACACTTAAAAACCCGCTTCAAACGAAATGACTCCAGAGCACTTAAAACCTTGCTTCCAAAGAAATGCCTCTGGAGCACTTAAAAACCTGCTACCAACAAAAGGATACCAGAAGACTTCAAAACCGCTTCCAAAGAAAGGACACCAGAACACTTAAAAACACGCTGCCAATAAAATGACCTCAGAGCACATAAAAAACTGTTTCCAATGAAATGAATCCAGGGAACTTACAAACCAGCTTCCAACCAAATGATTCCAGAGCACTTAAAAAGCCGCTTCCAAAGAAATGACTCCAGAGCACTTAAAAACTTACTTCCAACGAAAGGATAGCAGAACACTTAAAAACCCGCTTCCAAAGAAATGACTCCAGAGCACTTAAAACCTTGCTTCCAAAGAAATGACACCAGAGCACTTACAAATCTGCTTCCAAGGAAATGACTCCAGAGCACTTAAAAACCTGCTTCCAATGAAAGGACACCAGAACAATTAAAAACCCGCTTCCAAAGAAATGACTCCAGAGCACTTAAAACCTTGCTTCCAAAGAAATGGCTCCAGAGCACTTAAAAACCTGCTTCCCAAACGAACTGACTCCAGAGCACTTAAAACTTTGCTTCAAAAGAAATGACTCCAGAACACTTAAAGACCCGCTTTCCAACGAAATGACTCCAGAGCAATTAAAAACACGCTTCCAACAAAATGAATCCAGAACACTTAAAAACCAGCTACCAACTAAATGACCCAGATCACTTAAAAACCTGCTTCCAAGGAAATGACTCCAGAGCACTTAAAAACCTGCTTCCAACAAAATGACCACAGAGCACTTAAAAACCCACTTTCCAAAGAAATGACTCCAGAGCACTTAAAAACCTGCTTCCAACGAAATGACTCAAGATTACTAAAAACCTTGCTTCCAACGAAATGACTCCAGAGCACTTAAAAACCCGCTTTAAAATAAAGGACACCAGAACACTTAAAAACCCGCTTCCAAACAAATGACTCAGAGCACTTAAAAACTTTGCTTCCAAAGAAATGACTCCAGAGCACTTAAAGACCCACTTAAAACGAAATGACTCCACAGCAATTAAAAACCCGCTTCCAAATCAAAAGGACACCAGAACACTTAAAAACCTGCTTCCAAAGAAAATGACAACAGAGGACTTAAAACCTTGCTTCCAAAGAAAGGACACCAGAACACTTAAAAACCTGTTTCAAAGAAATGACTCCAGGGTACTTATAAACCCGCTTCCAACCAAACGACTCAGAGCCATTAAAAACCCGCTTCCAAGGAAATGACTCAGAGCACTTAAAGACCCGCTTAAAAAAAAATGACTTCACAGCAATTAAAAACCCGCTTCCAACAAAATGAATCCAGAACACTTAAAAACCAGCTACCAACTAAATGACTCCAGATCACTTAAAAACCTGCTTCAAAGGAAATGACTCCAGAGCACATAAAAACCAGCTTCCAAAGAAATGACTCCAGAGCACTTAAAAACCCGCTTTCCAAGAAATGACTCCAGAGCACTTAAAACTTTGCTTCCAAAGAAATGACTCCAGAGCACTTAAAAACCCACTTAAAACGAAATGACTCCAGAGCAATTAAAACCCGCCCAAATGAAATGACACCAGAACACTTAAAAACCCGCTTCCAACTAAATGACTCAGAGCACTTAAAACCTTGCTTACAAAGAAATGACTCAGAGCACTTAAAAACCTGCTTCCAAAAAATGACTCCAGAGCACTTAAAAACCCACTTCCAAAGAAAGGACACCAGAACATTGAAAAACCCGCTTTCAACGAAATGACTCAAGAGCACTTAAAAACCCGCTTCAACGAAAATGATACACGAACACTTAAAAACCCGCTTCAACCAAAGGACTCAGAGCACTTAAAAACCTGCTTCCAAAGAAATGACTCCAGAGCATTTAAAACCTGCTTCCAAAGAAATGATTCAAGAGCACTTAAAAACCCGCTTCCAAAGAAAGGATACCAGAACACTTAAAAACCCGCTTCCAATGAAATGACACCAGAGCACTTAAAACCTTGCTTCCAAAGAAATGACTCAAGAGCACTTAAAACCCGCTTCCAACAAAAGGATACCAGAAGACTTAAAAACCCGCTTCCAAAGAAAGGACACCAGAACACTTAAAAACACGCTGCCAATAAAATGACCTCAGAGCACATAAAAACTGTTTCAATGAAATGAATCCAGGGAACTTAAAAACCAGCTTCCAACTAAATGATTCCAGAGCACTTAAAAACCCGCTTCAAAAAAATGACTCCAGAGCACTTAAAAACTTACTTCCAACGAAATGGATAGCAGAACACTTAAAAACCCGCTTCCAAAGAAATGACTCAGAGCACTTAAAACCTGCTTCCAAAGAAATGACTCCAGAGCACTTAAAAACCTGCTTCCAAAGAAATGACTCCAGAGCACTTAAAACCCGCTTCCAATGAAAGGACACCAGAACACTTAAAAACCCGCCTAAAGAAATGACTCCAGAGCACTTAAAACCTTGCTTACAAAAAATGACTCCAGAGCACTTAAAAACCTGCTTCCAAAGAAATGACTCCAGAGCACTTAAAAACCCGCCTAAATGAAAGGACACCAGAACATTGAAAAAATGACCGCTTTCAAAACCCGCCAAATGACTCAAGAGCACTTAAAAAACCCGCTTCTAACGAAAAGGATACACCCGAACACTTAAGAACCCGCCTTAAAACCCGCTTCCAACCGAATGACCCCAGAGCACTTAAAAACCTGCTTCCAAACGAAAGGACACCAGAACACTTAAAAACCTGCTTCCAACGAAATGATTCAAGAGCACTTAAAAACCCGCTTCCAACAAAAGGATACCAGAACACTTAAAAACCCGCTTCCAAAGAAATGACTCCAGCGCACTTAAACACCCGCTTTAAATGAAGTGATGCCACAGCAATTAAAAACACGCTTCCAACAAAATGACCTGAGAGCACATAAAAACCTGTTTCCAACGAAATGACTCCAGAGCACTTAAAAACCCGCTGCAAACTAAATGACTCCAGAGCACTTAAAAACCTGCTTCCAAGGAAATGACTCCAGAGCATTTAAAAACCCACTTCCAACGAAATGACCACAGAGCACTTAAAACCCACTTCCAACGAAAAGGATATCAGAGCACTTAAAAACCTGCTTTCAAATCTAACTGACTCCAGATTACTTAAAACCTTGCTTCCAACGAAATGACTCCAGAGCACTTAAAAACACGCTTATAACAAAAGGACACCAGAACACTTAAAAACCCGCTTCTAACGAACTGACTCCAGAGCACTTAAAACTTTGCTTCCAAAGAAATGGCTCCAGAGCACTTAAAGACCCACTTAAAACGATATGACTCCACAGCAATTAAAAACCCGCTTCCAACGAAAGGACACCAGAACACTTAAAAACCCGCTTCCAACAAAATGACAACAGAGCACTTAAAACCCGCTTCCAACGAAAGGACACCAGAACACTTAAAAACCTGTTTCCAACTAAATGAATCCAGGGAACTTATAAACCCGCTTCTAACCAAACGACTCCAGAGCCCTTAAAAACCCGCTTCCAAGGAAATGACTCCAGAGCACTTAAATACCCGCTTACAAGGAAAGGACACCAGTACACATGAAAACCACCTTCCAAAGAAATGACTCCAGAGCACTTAAAAACCTGCTTCCAACAAAAGGATCCCAGAACACTTAAAACCCGCTTCCAATGAAATGACTCCAGACCACTTAAAACCTTGCTTCCAAAGAAATGCCTCTGGAGCACTTAAAACCTGCTACCAACAAAAGGATACCAGAAGACTTCAAAACCGCTTCCAAAGAAAGGACACCAGAACACTTAAAAACACGCTGCCAATAAAATGACCTCAGAGCACATAAAAACTGTTTCCAATGAAATGAATCCAGGAACTTACAAACCAGCTTCCAACCAAATGACTCCAGAGCACTTAAAAAGCTGCTTCCAAAGAAATGACTCCAGAGCACTTAAAATCTTACTTCCAACGAAAGGATAGCAGAACACTTAAAAACCCGCTTCCAAAGAAATGACTCCAGAGCACTTAAAACCTTGCTTCCAAAGAAATGACACCAGAGCACTTACAAATCTGCTTCCAAGGAAATGACTCAGAGCACTTAAAACCTGCTTCCAATGAAAGGACACCAGAACATTTAAAAACCCGCTTCCAAAACACGAACTGACTCAAAACTTAAAACCCGCTTAAACAAAAGGATACCAGAACACTTAAAAACCCGATTCCAACAAAATGACTCCAGAGCACTTAAAACTTTGCTTCCAAAGAAATGACTCAGAGCACTTAAAGACCCGCTTAAAACGAAATGACTCGCAATTAAAAACACGCTTCCAACAAAATGAATCCAGAACACTTAAAAACCAGCTACCAACTAAATGACTCAAGATCACTTAAAAACCTGCTTCAAAGGAAATGACTCCAGACACATAACAAATGATTCAGCTTCCAGCGAAATTACTCCAGAGCACTTAAAAACCCGCCTGAAAGAAATGACTCCAGAGCACTTAAAACTTTGCTTCCAAAGAAATGGCTCCAGAGCACTTAAAGGCCCACTTTAAAACGATATGACTCCACAGCAATTAAAACCCGCTAACGAAAGGACACTTAACACTTAAAAAACCGCTTAAAAGAAATGACTCCAGAGCACTTAAAACCTTGCTTACAAAGAAATGACTCCAGAGCACTTACAAACCTGCTTCCAAGGAAATGACTCCAGAGCACTTAAAAACCCGCTTCAATGAAAGGACACCAGAACATTGAAAAACCGCTTTCAACGAAATGACTCAAGAGCACTTAAAAAACCGCTCCAACGAAAGGATACAGGAACACTTAAGAACCCGCTTCCAACCAAATGACTCCAGAGCACTTAAAACCTGCTTCCAACGAAAGGACACAGAACACTTAAAACCTGCTTCCAACAAATGATTCAAGAGCACTTAAAACCCGCTTCAACAAAAGGATACCAGAACACTTAAAAACCCGCTTCCAAAGAAATGACTCCAGCGCACTTAAACACCCGCTTTAAATGAAGTGATGCCACAGCAATTAAAAACACGCTGAACAAAATGACCTGAGAGCACATAAAACCTGTTTCCAACGAAATGACTCCAGAGCACTTAAAAACCGCTGCAAACTAAATGACTCCAGAGCACTTAAAACCTGCTTCCAAGGAAATGACTCCAGAGCATTTAAAAACCCACTTCCAACGAAATGACCACAGAGCACTTAAAACCCACTTCCAATGAAAGGATATCAGAGCACTTAAAAACCTGCTTCCAAATCTAACTGACTCCAGATTACTTAAAAACCTTGCTTCCAACGAAATGACTCCAGAGCACTTAAAAACACGCTTATAACAAAAGGACACCAGAACACTTAAAAACCCGCTTCAACAACTGACTCCAGAGCACTTAAAACTTTGCTTCCAAAGAAATGGCTCCAGAGCACTTAAAGACCCACTTAAAACGATATGACTCCACAGCAATTAAAAAACCCGCTTCCAACGAAAGGACACCAGAACACTTAAAAAACCCGCTTCCAACAAAATGACAACAGAGCACTTAAAAAACCGCTGAAACTAAAGGACACCAGAACACTTAAAAACCTGTTTCCAAACGAAATGAATGCAGGAACTTATAAACCCGCTTCTAACTAAACGACTCCAGAGCCCTTAAAACCCGCTTCCAAGGAAATGACTCCAGAGCACTTAAATACCCGCTTACAAGGAAAGGACACCAGTACACATGAAAACCACCTTCCAAAGAAATGACTCCAGAGCACTTAAAAACCTGCTTCCAACAAAAGGATCCCAGAACACTTAAAAACCCGCTTCCAACGAAATGACTCCAGAGCACTTAAAACCTTGCTTCCAAAGAAATGCCTCTGGAGCACTTAAAAACCTGCTACCAACAAAAGGATACCAGAAGACTTCAAAACCGCTTCCAAAGAAAGGACACCAGAACACTTAAAAACACGCTGCCAATAAAATGACCTCAGAGCACATAAAAAACTGTTTCCAATGAAATGAATCCAGGGAACTTACAAACCAGCTTCAACCAAATGACTCCAGAGCACTTAAAAAGCCGCTCCAAAGAAATGACTCCAGAGCACTTAAAAACTTACTTCCAACGAAAGGATAGCAGAACACTTAAAACCCGCTTCCAAGAAATGACTCCAGAGCACTTAAAACCTTGCTTCCAAAGAAATGACACCAGAGCATTTACAAATCTGCTTCCAAGGAAATGACTCAGAGCACTTAAAACCTGCTTCCAATGAAAGGACACCAGAACAAATTTAAAAACCCGCCTAACTAACTGACTCAAGGGCACTTAAAAACCCGCCTCCAACAAAGGATACAAGAACACTTAAAACCTGCTTCCAACGAACTGACTCCAGAGCACTTAAAACTTGCTTCAAAATAAATGACTCCAGAGCACTTAAAGACCCGCTTAAAACGAAATGACTCCACAGCAATTAAAAACACGCGCCCAACAAAATGAATCCAGAACACTTAAAAACCAGCTACCAACTAAATGGCTCCAGATCACTTAAAACCTGATTCCAAGGTAATGACTCCAGAGCATTTGAAAACCCACTTCCAACGAAATGACCACAGAGCACTTAAAAACCCACTTCCAAAGAAAGGATATCAGAGCACTTAAAAACCTGCTTCCAAAAAGGAACTGACTCCAGATTACTTAAAACCTTGCTTCCAACGAAATGACTCCAGAGCACTTAAATCACGCTTATAA
>JAEOAE010001250.1:0-44380 GCA_036365155.1 Meriones psammophilus | reverse complement strand
GATGACTGTTTTCTGCAAAGGCTTTGCTTTTTCTAAAGACTTTACCACACTCATTACATTCATAAGGTTTCTCTCCAGTGTGTGTTCTTTTTATGCCTTATGAGCTGACTGCTTTTTGCAAAGGCTTTACCACATTGATTACATTTGTAAGGCTTCTCTTCAGTGTGTGTTCTTTTATGCCATAGGAGAACAGTGATATAGGGGAAGGCTTTACCACAAAGAGTGCATTTAAAGGGTTTCTCTCAGTATGACTGCTTTCATGCCTGCAAAGAAAATTGGCACATGTGAAAGATTTACCACAGTCATTTCATTACACTAATAAATATATTTATCTATATGAATTAATTTCATAATTTGGTCTAATTGTAAAGAAGAATCAAATTTTAAAGCTTTATCACTTTATTCACATTCAAGGTATTCCCCTTCATTATGGGTATTTTTGACGATCCCTGTGATGGTAAGAGCATTTGTTATGTGGATCATTTTTATAGCATCATTTTTTTCTATAAGAGGTTTTCTCCTATATATGGAGAGTATTGTAAGAATTCAGAGTTTTACCACAGCAATCCCATTCACAAATTTTTGTACTGTATGAATGATACTTCATTTACAAAGTGAACCAATAAAAGCAGAAGTTCCAAATTCCTAGTATTCATAGGTATTTTCAGCAATATGAGTTTGCTGATGAAGTCTCGGTGAAGTTGTGAAACCAATTAACAGTAACCATTTATCACATTCAGAAAATTTACTCACAGTGGGGACTACTACCAAATCAATTGTTCTTGGAGAAAGACAGGGGCACTGCTTCTTTCAATAACCCTATGCTCATGTGTCTTAGAATCATTTTGACATATGATATACCAGTTTAATTTACAAAAATAATAAAGATTACCACATTGAATTAACACAGTTTGTTTTTGTTCATCATAGACATGTCATATAGGGATTACGGTTTCTCCACAATAATATTCTTGATTCTCATAAACTGCTCCTTTCACTAAACTTTACAATGTTACTGCACGAAATTTAGTAACACTGGTTCTACTATGTAATTTTTGCTTATTAGAAGGTTTTGGACACATACTGATCACCAATTCAGTGTGTACACCTCTTATAATATCTGAGTAGATAGAATGAGACTAAACAGATTGGCAGTTCAAGTCAGTAGCTGTAATGTCCATATGATTCAAATGGTATTTTTGTTACAATATTATTTTATTTTCTTCTATCTTAGGGAGTGCCTTGTAAACACAAATCGGATACCTGACATTGAAGTACATGGAATTATGAGATTTTAATGATCATCAGTACACTTAAAGCAGTGCTGTTTCTACACTTTTGCTTTTCTTATAACTTCCAGGACACAGCCATGTGTGCTGGTACATGCCTTCAATTCCAGCACTTGTGGAGGCAGAAGCAGGCAGATCTGTGTGATTTTGAGGTCAGGCTGGTCTAACAAGCAAGTCTAAGAAAGTCACAGATACCCAGAAAAAAATCTATTTCAAAAACAGAAAATAAAAAGCAGCCAATAAACAAACAAACAAACAAAAAACACCAGACTTCCAGGACACATTAAAATTTAAGATTTATATCTGTATCAACATGCACAAAAAGTTACCTTTTATTACTTGTAGAACTTTGAAAATGTTCTTCAATATTATGGTCATCCCAATTGTAGCCTAAAATATAGTACGAGAAAATATATATTATTGGAAATATCATGTTATTATTAAGGCAAAACTTAAATCACTATCTTCTGTGACCCTTAGAACCATGCCTGATTTATTTACCTCATTCCTCCTCATTCTTATTTGGAATTGCAGAAGAGGATCAATAACAAAGTAAAAGTTGTCTCTTTATTTTAAAAGTGAAAGAAAAATTGCAGTCTTACCTATAGCAGTGAGGTTTTCACAGGTCTCTAGCATCACATCTTTGTAGAGTTGCTTCTGGGAAGGTTCCAGCAAGGCCCACTCTTCTTGGCTGAATTTCACATGTACATCATTGAAGGTCACTGAATTCTAAAATATGCCATACATTTGTACAACAGAAACAGTGGCAACAATATAATTTATACTTCATTGTCAATATAATCATATAATTCTACTGCTTCTTCAATTTATTTTCTGACACAGAAGTGCGAATGTTATACAGTTGGGTGCTGTGCATGATGTGAAGTAGGGGAGATGAAAAAAAGCCTAAATGTTAGATTGAAAAAAAAAAAAAAAAGTAGGTTTGCTTCAAAAACCTGTGTTTCATCAGTTTGTAAGACATGAATATAAAGTAGCCATTAGTTGGGTTCTTGAGCAATCTATGAATCATCTTCAGTTACTTGGGTGAGTAGGTCAGGACCCTGTCATGAGACAGGTGGAAGGACAAAACACAGTCATGATATTTTATATAGCAACAAATGAGATGTGTTGATCAGGGGACACTGAACAGATGGGTAACATCAGTCAAAAGACAACATGGTACTGAATATTATGTTTTGACCAGGGCTCAGGGATGTGGCATATCAGTATGTGAAGACGGGGGCTCATATATTTGTGGAAGGGAAAGTGGACTACAGTGAATACATGGATAAAAATAATGTGAGTGGCAAGCATCAACAATCATAGCCAATAACACCATATTTCTGAGTGACCAGACAAAAGAAAAGGAATAGAACACGTGATTATTCTTTGATCATTGTTTTGTATATCCTCCTTACTAAATAATGTAATCTGTAGATTAAAAATAAAGATTAAAACTTTTCTATTAAAAAAGAAGTGTTAATGTTATCACTAAGTCATTTTAGAAGAAAACAGAATAACAAGTTTTAACTGTATCATATCTGAACTTTTTGAATAGGATATAGCTTTGGAATAGACATGGCAATTAATGTGGACAAAGACAAACAGAGAGAAGAGTGTGAAATAGAGAGACAGAGACATAGAGACAGAGACACCCAGGGAGAGAAATTAACAGATGAACAATACTAAGTACAGATCAGAGAAATTTATTTACAGTTACTAACTACAAAAAATGGTGGACAAGCTGGGTGTATTCTGTCTTGCCTTCAATTCCATCACTCAAGAGGCAGACGCAGGTATATCTTATTGAACTAGATGTCAGCATTATCTATTCAAAGAGTTCTAGGACAACCAGGCCTATAGAGTAAGACAGACTCCCCTAAAAGTCAATCAAACAAACACAAAATATTAAAAGAACTCAGAGGTCTTTACTGAAGCCTCTACAAGGAATTACACATTCACTCCTGTTGTATATTTATTCTCCAGAAATCTGCACTGCCCCAGCTTAAACTGTAACTTCAATAATATCTTACCAAAAGGGAATGCATGTTTAAACAGCTAAAAATAGAAAGATGAAAATATTAACAATGTAAATGCTGATCATAAATAAGCAACATAAAACTGGACAGATGGCTCAGCAGTGAGGAGTTCTTGCTGCTCTTTCAAATAATTGGGCTCAATTGTCAGTGATTACCTGGGACCCACTATTATCAATTGCTATAAGTTCATGAGTTCTGAAGACATCTTCAGACTACTGTGAGGATTAGGCACACAAGAGGTGCATATTCATGCATACAATCAAAATACTCATATTCAATAAAAATTAAAAATAGATCCCAGATGGTTGGGCTGATTGCATACTGTGTCTGATAAGCTGGGTAGCAGAGACTGCATGTTGTCCAATAGTTAGATCTGTGGGTCCCAAATGACTGTGTTTCAAATGTAAGAAGAAAACCAATGATGAGGGAAACAATCGGGTCCAACCTCAGAGCACCCAGCTAATCTCTGGGAAAGTTCCTGGGATGTTGCAGCAGGAATAAGGTTTTCAAGCAAATGGACCCAAGAAGCAAGCAGGAGTAGATATTCTAATATCTAATAAAATAGACTTTCAACCAAAATTATTTGAAAGGGATGAGGAAGGGGGAAATCCAAGATGGAGGTGCCAGGAGGACATTGGGTCTGAGGAGTAGGACAGCAATGTTGGTACAGCAACTAAAAGACTGAACTCTGGGCCCTAAAACAACAAAGATCCTTTTTCCCAGGTGAGAGGAAACTCCACCGTGTGGGAGTCAGTCAGGTCCACTCTCAGGTCACTCAGCGAGAACTTGGAAGATATCCTGGGTCGCAGGATACACCTTTGTGTCCTGATAACTTTTCCAGACTAAATTATATTCTCCAGGGCACCAGAGACTGGGAGCCCCAGTCTAGAAAAGAAACAGGGAAGAAGAAAGCAGGACTGACCTCAGGTCACCCAGTCTATCCCTGGAAAGGTCCTGCAGACCAGTGGGTGCACAGCTGTCAGGCCTGAGTGTGCTGCCAGCTGCTAGCCCTGCATGCCCTACTCTCCATCACAGAACTGTGTGCCCCAGGACACTAGAGGCTGGGTTTCCCTATCTGGAGAAAACCTGACAGGCAGGGAAACAGCAGGTCCCAGCTTAGAGAACTCAGCCAATTCCCCCCTACACACACACTACATCCACCATACACAGGAACATTCTTGGAAAAGTTCTCAGCTTCTTTCCCAGTCACCAGCTTGGAGCCATCATTGGCAAGTGCCTACGCATTCTACACACGACGTCAAACACCACAGACTGAGTCTTCCTATTGGGAGAAAACCCAAAGGTGGGGGAAATATCTGGCCCTACCTCAGGACACCTAGCTCCAGAAAAGTTTCTGGTTATCCATAGGCTCCTACTCTAGCCTACTGCTGTACACATGAGAGTGGTGCTCACCTGCCACTGATTACCACTTGGGTACTGGGGCACAGAGCTCCAAACTGAGACCTACAGAAGCCTGAGTTCCCTGAGATCAACCCCCAGATACTGCTCCTAAGGACAACCAGTTATCCCTAACTAAACGGACCAAACCACAAGGCACCCAGGTTACAGCAGCAGCTCACTAAATTTACAGCAAGAAACCCAGCAGCAGGGCAGTTGTCTCCAGGACTTCTCTGGGTAAGAGGATAGCCCCCTTTACTAACAAAGGCAACAATTACTACTCAGGTCTGTATGCCAGAGATGAGCTGTGGCAATTCCTGAAAAACACCTGCCATTCATTGACCATACCCAAAAAATGGAGGAGGCCTCCTTTGGGAAAAATCTTTCCTGCCATGGGGATTCGACACCACAGGATTCCAGGAAGTACCAGAAACTAACACCCAACACCTAAGATATACCAAATGGGTAGATGCCAGTGTAAAAGCTCAACCAACAAAAGACAAAGCAATATGGCATCTCCAGAACCCAGTTATTCAGGAGCAAGCAGCCCTGGATACCCCAGCAAATAAAGACAATTTCAGGCCAATCATCTGTGAACATTGATGCAAAATTCTCAAAAAAATAATTTGCAAACCCAAGATGAAGATAAAGTCAAATATATTATCCATCTATAAAAAAATGGAGGCTTAAAGTCAAACAGGTTATGGGGGTGGTTAAATATTCAAAAATCCATCCATATGATCCACCATATTAACAAATTGAAAAAAAAATAAACTCATTAAATCTCCAGAGTTGTTGAAAAAACATTTGAAAAAATCCAGCATCCATTCATGTTTAAAGTATTGGAGAAAATCAGGGATACAGGGCAAAAAATAAAAAACATAGTAAAAACTGATATAAAGCAATCCTATAGCCAACATCAAGCTAAACAGAGAGAAACTTAAAGATCCCACAGAATCTCAGGGACAAGGCAATGCTGCCCCTTCCATATCTCTTCAACATAGTTCTAAAAAATCCTTGCTAGATTAATAAGACAATTAAAGAAGATCAAAAGGATACAAATGGGAAAGGAAGAAGTCAAAGTATCACTTTTGCAGTTGATATGATAATATACCTAAGTGACCCCAAAAATTCTACCAGGGAACCCCTAAGCTGACACACACTTTCAGCAATGTGGCTGGATACAAAATCAACTCTCAAAATAAGTAGCCCTCCTGTATACAAAAAAGAAAAAAGTGCTGAAAAGAAATTAGGTAAAAGGCATCCTTCAACATAGTCAAAAAGGACAAAAAGTACCTTGGTGTGACCAACCAAGCAAATCAAAGACTTGTATAAAAAAACTTCAAGTCTCTAAAGAAAGAAATAGAAGAAGATATCAGAAGATGGAAAGATCTCTCATGTTCATGGCTTGGCAGGATAAACCCAGTAAAAATGGTCTTCTCACCAAATGCAATATACAGATTTAATGTAAAAAAAATCAAATTACCAACCCACAATTCTTTACAGACCTTGAAAGAAAAAAAATTTCCCAACTTCATATGGAATAACAAGAAACCCAGAAAAGACTAAAACAATCTTCCATAATAAAGATCTTCTAAAAGTATCTCCATCCCTGATCTCAAGCTGTACTATAGAGTAACACAAAAATAAGAACTGCATGGTACTGCTGCATAGACACCAACATAAATGGATCTATGGAATTGGAATAAAGTCCCAGAAAACAGAATGGATACTAAACAAGACCCAATTTTTTACAAAGATGCTAAAACCATACAATGGAAAAAAAGATAGCATCTTCAACAAAAAGTGCTGGTCTAACTGGATGTCTACATGGACCTAGGAAAATGCAAATAGATCCATTTTTATCACTCTGCACAAAACTAAAGTTCAATTGGATCAAAGACCTCAGTATAAAACCAGACATACTAACCAAAGTTAGAAGAAATAAGTGAGGAAATTCCTGAACATCACTGGAACAAGGGACAACTTCCTGAACAGAAAACATTAATGAGTACAGGCTCTAAGAGCAACCCATCAATAAAATGGGACCTCACCCCAACAGAAAAACTTCTATAAGTCAAAACAGAAACTGTTATCAAAGCAAAAAACACTGCTTGCAGATTATTGGGAAAGGATCTTCACCAACCCTATATCTGACAGAAGGTTAATAACCAGTATTTATAAGTATTTCAAGAAGTTAAAAACCAACAAATCAAAATAACCCAAATTAAAAAAAAATGGGAAAAGAGATTAAACAGAGAATTCTCAATAGAGGAATATAGAATGGCAGAGAAACACTTAAAGAAATGTTCAAAATTCTTAGTCATCAGGAAATGCAAATCAAAACCAACCTGAGATTTCACCTTACACCCATCAAAATGACTGAGACAAATAACTCAAAATGACAACTCAACATGGATAAACTTGGAGAAAGGGGAATCCTCCTTCATTGCTGGTGGAATGTTCAACTTATACAACCACCTTCAAAAAGAAATTTGACACTTCTCAGACAATTAGGAATAGCGCACTCCTCAAGATCCAGCTATACCACAGCAAAAAGCATATATCCAAAATAATCAAACTCAGGACTACAACAAGGACATCTGCTCAACTAAAACATTTGTAATAATCAATATTTGTAAGAGCCAGAAACTGAAACAGCACAGATGGCAAACCCTCAGTTGAAACTAATGGAAACAGAAATTGTGGTATATCTATATGATGGAATATTACTCAGCAATGAAAAACAAGGAAAAAATGAAAAATTTGCAGGTAAATGGTGGGAAATGGAAAAGATCATCCTGAAAAGTCTATATCCCAGAAAATCAGAAAGACTTTTCAGGTATGTACTCACTCATAAGTGGATATAGGATAAATAAAATATAGGATAAAAATACCAAAATCTGTACAATCCTAAGAAAATTAATCAGATGGTTTATGCTGGCTAAGATGCTGAAATCCTTCAAAGAAAGGTAAAGAGGGGACATCAGATGAGGGAGAATACAGGGACAGGACAGGAGCCTCATTCACCACAGAGGGCCTTTTGAAAGGCTCTACCTGCAGGGTGTCAAGGCAGATGCTGAGACTCATAGCCAAACTTTGGGCAGAGTGCAGGGAATCTAATGGAAGAACTGGGAGATGGTAAACCTGGAGAGGACAGGAGCATCCACAATGACAGTAACAGTTTCAAAAATTCTGGGCACAGGGGTCTTTTTGAAACTGATAAAATCCATCAATGTGACCACTCATGGAAATGGCGAAAAAAAAAAATGCACAAAAATAGCCTAGATACTTCAAAAATCCATTTGGGCTTCATCAATGGGGACAGATTCTGTCTTTGAACTATTGGATTGGCCTGCTCTTTGATCACCTCCCATTGAGGGGGATCAACATTTGTAAATGGGAATACAAAGTGAATAAACTGTTATTAATAAAAATTTAAAAAGAACACAATAAAATGTTGAAAGATTTTTTAAAAACTATGCTGTTACACATAGTTTCAAAATATTCAAATATTGCCTGATATCAATTATTGCTCCTAAATAAAATAAATAAATAAATAAATAAAATAAATAAAAATGAAAATGAAGAAAAATCAAAGAATCACTATTTACTCATCAAAGGAAAATATCCACCAAATATGGTATCTGTATTCTGAGCAAACTTGCAGATGATACAAGGACACCCACATTAATAAAACTTAAAGAACATATCAATCACTGTACATTAACACTGGGAAAGGTCAACATGTCACTATCATCAATGGACAAGCAATGGAAAAGGACTTAAGCTGAGAGATAATGACACAAATGGATGTCATGAATCAAATGAACCTAACAGATATCTAGAGAAAATTTTAACCCAAACAGAAAAAGAATCTATCTTCTTTCAGCACCTCATGGACCCTTCTCCAAAACAGAACATACAGTAGGTCACAAACCAGGTCTCAACAGATACAATAAGATTGAAATAATATCTTGTATCCTATCAGACCATGATGGACTAAAGATGGACCTCAACAATAACAGAAATAACAAAAAGCCTACACACACATGGGAACTGAACAACTCCCTACTCAATGAAATCTAGGTCAGGGAAGTAATAAAGAAAGAACTTCCTACAATTCAATGAAAATGAAGGTACATCATACCCAAACTGCAATGAAAGCAGTCCTAAGAGGACTTTTAATAGCACTAAAGGCCTTTATAAGCTATTGGAGACATCCCATACAAGCAACTGAATGGCACACTTGCAAGCCCTAGGAAAAAGAAGCAAACACACTCAACAGGAGTAGACTACTAGAACTAACCAAACTCAGGGCTGAAATCAATAAATTAGAAAGAAAGAGAATAATTCAAAGAATCAACAAAACCAAGAGGTAGTTCTTTGAGAAAATCAAATACATAGACAAACTCTTAGTCAAACTAAGTAAATGGCAGAAAGACACTATCCAAATCAACAGTCTGAAAGGAAGAGAGAGAGAGATAACAGACACTGCGAAAATCCAAAGAACCATTAGATCTTATGTCAAAATAAAACATATAATTCTCTTGTTAGATTCCACTTACCAAAGTTGAATCAAAATCAGGTAAAGATATTAAATAGTCTTTTACTGCCTAAGGGAATAGAAGCAGCCATCTAAATACTTGCAACCAAAAAAAGCCAAGAGCGAGATGATTTCAGAGCAGAATTCTACAAGACCGTCAATGAAGAGTCAATATCGATATTTTTCAAATTATTCCACAAAATAGAAATGGACGCAACATGACCAAACTTCTTTTGTAAGACCACAGTCACCTTGATAAATCCTCAAAGATCCCCAAAAAGAAAAAGAACTTCAGACCAATCTCTTTTATGAACAATGATGCAAAAATACTCAATAAAATAATTGCAAACCAAATCCAAGAACATGTCAAAGATATCATCCACCATTACCAAGTAGGCTTAATCCCAGGCATGCAGGGATAGTTCAATATAGGGAATCTTAATCCATCATATAAAGAAATTGAAAAAAAAAAAAAAAACAGGATCATTTTCTTAGATGCTGAAAAAACATTTGACAATATCCAACAGTTATTCTTGTTTAAAGTCTTGGAGAGACTGGGGACAGAGGCACAGATCTAAAAAATAGTAAAGACAATATACAGCAATCCTATAGCTAACATGAAACAAAATGGAAAGAAAAAGAATAAATCAATTCCACTGAACTCAGGGACAACACAAGGCTACACACTCTCTCCAAATCTCTTCAGTACAGTACTCAAAGTCCTATCTAGGGCAATAAGACAACTAAAGGAGATCAAGGGGATACAAATTGATAAGGAAGAAGTCAAAGTATTTATATTCACATATATGACAGTATATAAAAGTGAACCCAAATATTCTACTGTAGCAAACTCCTACAGTTGAAAAACACTTTATCAAAGTAGTTGGATATAAAGTTAACTCAAAAAAAAATCAGTAGCACTCCTGTATGCAAAAGACAAATGGACTGAGAAAGAATTAGGAGAACAACACCCTTCACAGTAGGCAGGAAAAAAAAAAAAAAACATAATGTACCTTGGAGTTATCCTCAACATGCAAGTGAAAAACCTGCATGAAAAACAAAAACAAAAACAAACAAAAAAAAACAAAAAAACAAACAAACAAAAAAAACCTTTAAGCCTCTGAAGAAAGAAATTGAAAAAGATCCAAGAAGATACAAATATCTCTCATGCTGATGGGTCAGAAGGATCAACATAGTAAAAATTGCTATCATACCAAAAACAATCTATAGATTTAATGATATTCCCATCAAAATATCAACACAATTCCTTAAGGAATTTGAAAAGAAATTCTCAGCTTCATATGGAAAAATAAAAGAAGCCAGAATAGCTAAAACAGTCCTGTACTATAGCAGATCTTCAGTATGTATCACCATCCCTGATCTCAAGCTCAACTATAAATCAATAGTAATAAAAAACTGCATGGTACTGAAATAAAAACAGAATGGTGGATGAATGGAATTGAAGACCCATAAATAAACCCACACACCTATGGACACTTGATTTTTGACAAAGAAGCCAAAACCATGCAATGGAAAAAGGACAGCATCTTCAACAAATGATGCTGGTCTAACTGGAAGTCTACATGTAGAAAAATGAAAATAGATTCACATTTATCACCCTGCATCAAACTACAGTCCAAGTTGTTCAATGACCTCAACATAAAACCAGATACACTAAATCTGTTAGAAGAAAAAGTGGGAAAGAGTCTTGATATCATTGGCATTCCTCAACAGAATACCAAAAACACTGTTTCTAAGATCAAGAATTAATGAATAGGATTTCATGAAACCAAAAGCTTCTATGAAGCAAAGAACTCTGTCAATAGAATAAAATGGCCACCTACAGCCTGGCAAAAAATCTTCACCAACCCCACATACAACTGAAAGAGCTAATAAACAATATATATATATAAAGTGCTGAAGAAATTAAACTCCAATAATCCAAATAATCCAATTTAAAACTGGGGGACAGAACTATACAGAGATTTCTCCACAGAGGAATATCAAATGGTAGACATTAAATGCTCAATATCTGTAGTTATCATGGAAATGCAAATGACATTCCATCTTAAACCCATCATGGCTAAGGTCAAAACCTGAATTTAATAGCAAGCTAGTGAGAATGTGGAGAAAGAGGAACACTCCTCCATTGCTGGTGGGAGTGCAAACTTATACCACCTCTTTGGAAATCAGTCTGATGCTTTCTCAGACAATTAGAAATATTGTTACTTCAAGACTCAGCTATACCATTCCTGGGCATATATTAAAAAGATGTTCCACCATTCAACAAAGATATTTGCTCAACTGTGTTCATAGCATCTATATGCATAAGAGCCATAACCGGGAAACAAACTACATGTCTCTCAACCAAACCATTGTTTTACAGAAATTGTGGTACATTTACACAATGGAATGCTACTCATGTATTTAAAAAAAAAAAAAAAACTATAAAAATTTCAGGCAAATAGATGGAACTAGAAATGATCATCCTAAGTGAGTTATTCCAAAACCAGAAAGACATGCATGGTATATACTCATTTGTAAATGGATATTGGCCATAATAGGATAAACATACTATAATCTACAGACCTAAAGGAGCTAAATAAAAAGGAGGACCCTATGGAGGATGGTCAATTCTTATTCAAAAGGGCAAATAGAATTGACACCAGAAGTGACTGAGGAGAGGGAACAGGATGAGAGCCTAACATACATATCCTCCAAAAGACTCTGCCCAGCAGGGGTTTGAAGCAGATGCTAAGCCAAATGTTGGGTAGAGCACAGGGAATCATAGGAAAGAGGGGGGGGTAGAAAGTAGAAAGACCCAGAGCTGGCAGGAGCTCCATAAGAAGACCAACAAGGAAAACAAATCTGGGCCCATAGGGACTTGCAGAGATTGATGTACCCACCAAAGACCATTCATGAAGAGGAACCAGACCTCTGCTCAGATGTAGCTGATAGGTAGCTCAGTCTCATGTGGGATCCATAGTAAGAAGAGTAGGGGCTGGCTCTGACATGGACTCTGTTGACTGCTCTTTGATCACTTTTCCCTGGTAGAGGGGACATTGCCACACCACAAAGGAAGAGAATGCAGGTAGTCCTAGTGAGCCTTGATAGGCTGGGTTCAGATGGTAGGAGAGGAGGGCTCCCCTTATCTGAGAATTGGAAATGGGCTAAGGGTGAAAGAGGCACAGAGGAGTCAAACAAGAAAGAGACAAGGGAGGGGGCTAAAATTAGGATATTAAGTGGATAAATTATTTTTAAGTTTTATTTATTTATTACAATTTTTTTTCATTTTGTATACCCACTGTAGCCCCCTCCATCATCTCCTCCCAGTCTCACCCACTCTCCTTCTTCTCCCCCTATGCCTTTTCCATATTCTCCTGATATGGGAGGATCTCATCCCCTTCTATCTGACCCTGGCTTATCAGGTCTCATCAAGGATGGCTGCACCATATTCCTCTGTGGCCTCAAAAGGGTGCACCCTCAGGAGGAGGTGTTCAAAGAGCTAAGTTCATGTCAGAGAATAAATTATAGAAAAACAAATTTAAATTAAAACAAATTAAGTGTGAATAAAATAAATAGATAAATAAATAAAGTCTAAAAACACAAACACAACAGGTAGAATGAATGTCACACACCTGCAATTCAATGACTCAGAAAGCTCAGGCAGTTTTAGTGTCATGAATACATGTCGTCCTAAGAAATTAAACATACTTTCTGCCAAATTTTAAATGCAAGATGTGGATGAAGAGCAACACAATAACCTATGCTTACATATACAAAACAAAACAAAATAAAAAACCCAGGATCAGCAGCCAATGATGATGATGTTGATGTCAGGGATGTTGGCTTAAATTTAAACCCAACACTCAACTGGAGTTAAACCTGTAAGTTCAAAACCTGCTTGGTCTATATACCAACTTTCATGACAACCAGGGCTACACAGAAACTTTTTCTTCAATGTCATGAACAGAAACATCATCTTCTCTGCAAGCTTTTTTGATTCAAGCAAATAAGTTCTGACCAAATTACCTATAGGCTTATTGTCATCCCATGATGAAAATGTAGTCTAACTTCAACGATCCTAAAATTCAGCAATAGCTCATACACTGTTCAAATATTCGATGTTTCTTCTAACACACAATAAAATCTCTTGGCTGCCACATCTTGTAACATCAGAAACAAATTACATCATTCCAACTTAGATGCACAGAAAACCCCTTCCCATTCCAGTAAAGAGGAATGTATACATATTGTGGGAAGACTGGACGAAGGCAAGAAGATTAGCAAGGAAAACAACAAATTCTGTTGCTATTTTTAAAGGCTTAGATTTCCCTATCTCTACAATGTCTCATACATCTCAGTTTGGTTACTTCCACTCACTACAGGAAGCACGCTATGGGAGGTATCTCATAACTTAGGTACCTCAACATCTTGTACTGTCAAGATGCAACTCAGGCTTCACCCTCACTGCTTCATGCAATGAACTTTTACAGCTGACTCTACCAAACACAGATGGCTGTCACAGTGTTGAAATAAAAACACAAAGGAATAATCTTAAATTTTGCATTTTTCTTGTTTCCAGAATGAGCATAACATGGGTGAGCCTGTCAAGTTGGATTTTAAGTTGAGATGGACAATTTGGGATGGACTGTGCCACACTTGGAATACATTTGGAGCAGGTTTTATATGAAGTTCTTTCCTGGTACTAAGAATCATTTACCTACTCTTTTGATTAACAGAAGAATTATCAGGAGGGAGTGTTAATTTAAGGACACCATCTTAGGCTTCAAATCCAGACCTAGGACCTTCTATTTGATGATGATGGTCTCCTTAAAAATTCCTGTCTCTGTTTCAGCATGTGACTGCCATCTGAAACTACCTAGTGATGCTTTTCTCAACACACCAAAAACTTTACATTTATTTCTGCTCCACTTGACTTTTTCTTTCATTGTGGTCCTGAAAGTCTCATTAATAATAACCATTCAATAAATTCAATATTCCTTCTAAGAAATCCAGCCCATCAGAAGTGGCTGCATTGTCATCTTCTGTGGCCTGGTAAGGCTGCTCCCCCTCAGGGGGAGGTGATCAAAGAGCAGGCCAATCAGATTATGTCAGAGGCAGTCCCTCTTCCCATTATTATGTAACCCACATGGACACTGAACTGCCATGGGCTACATGAGAACTGATAGACTAAGATCAGAAAGAAGGAGAGGAGGACCTCCCCTATCAGTGGACTTGGGGAGGGGCATGCATGCAGAAAGGCGAGGGAGGGTGGGATCAGGAGGGGAGAAGGGAGGGGCTTATGGGGGATACAAAATGAATAAAGTGTAATTAATAAAAGTTAAATAAATTTAAAAAAAAGAACTCAGACAACTCAATAATAAAATGGCAATCCTACCAAAAAGGAGTGAAGAATTGGAATGGATGTTTCTCCAAGGAAAGATCTACAAATGATAAACAGGAATGTGGGAAGGTGTTCAATATCATGTACCTTCAGGGAAACACAACTGGAACCAAGATCTTACCCCTTTATGCCAAGTGCAGCAGCTAGAATCAACAAGCCAAACAGCTGGTAAAAATCTGGAAACAAACACACCTTACTCTATGCCCCTGCTGGTAGTGGACAATTTGGTTTTCGACAGAGTTTGGCAGTTCCTCACATCATGAAACAGTCATCGTGTGGCACAGCTACCCTACTGGTATGGGTATGTACTCACAGGATGTGAGTCACAAGCCACACGAGTGTTTATAACAAAATTATTCCAAAAAATAGGAAGAGACAAAAGGGCCATCACCAGATGAGTAGGTAAACAGATGACATATCCCACTCTGAAATGTTACTCAGCAATAACAAGAAATGGAGCACTGACTTTGTCACTGTATGGATGAGTCATGGAAACATAATAATAATAATAATAATAATAATAAAATAATAAAAAAAAAAATCAGCCCATTATTGTTTTAATTCTGCATTACTCAATTTCTCAAGACATGGGCAGAATAAGTATGATTTGCAGCTAAAATATCACACAAATGACCTCTAGCTTAATTTTCCATGGAGTCTATTTTTCACTGAAATCCTATGACCTGGACTTTGTCTGCAGTACTCTCAACACTCTGATCTTCTAGGTCCTACCAGAACAGCTGATGAAGCTCTGTATACAGCTTTCTAAAGCTTTTGCCATCTTAAATACTGGTGTTTTCCACATTCGTTACAAAGAGAACATTCCAAGATTTTGTCCAGCAGCAAAATCACTCTTTGCATATATTTTTTTTTGTTCTAATTTGCTACTTTGTTCTGTGACTACATCCCCTAACCAAAAGAATCTCAGGTCATGAATGGGTTTATTCATTTATTTTGGTACTGTCAGATCACAGTCCATTACTTTGGGAGCTTAGCATAGAAAGTCAAGCTTGAAGAAAATTAAGGCAAAAGCCATTGGCAAAAGTTTTCTGGGTTGGTCTCTTGCTTCGTCACTGTCTCATACTTAGGTAGTTGTCTTACATGGCCCAGGCCTACTTGCTAAGGGATATTGCATCTCTCAGTGAAAGAGCCTATCCACATCAATCATCTGTCAACACAATCTCTCACAGATATAGCAACCAGCTTCTCTGATGAGCGCAGGCCCTTAATTGAGCCTCTCTCAAATGACTGTAGGGTTTGAAATGTTGACAACTGAAGCTAATAAGGACAAAGAGACAACAATATATGAGAAATTTTTAAAAACCCTAAACCATTGTGTTAATTCTATCAGTCACTTAAGTAGCAAAAACCGAGACATTGATGATTACAACAACATGAAAAACAGATATACCAAGAAATGAGGAGAGGCAAGTCTTTAAGATCAATAAGAGTAAAGTAAAACTATTTCTCGAAATCAAGTCTCAAAATCAAGAAAAACTCAAGGAATTATAGCATAATTAATAAATTTTCAGAAGGCAAAAATATGTAAAGGTCTATAACTTTCAAGAGAAACAATATAGTTAGATTATAAGTAATCAAATCACACAATATACATAGCACCCCTGTAAAAAGCAAACACAAAGATAGGCCTATAAATATAACACAGTCCTATAAGCAAATACAGTAGGATTATAGTCAAAACCAAAATCAAAGCACTCACTGGCCATCACTCAACTTGTGCATCCAACAATAAAAATGCATTGGAGGTGGAGGGATGTTCCAACTGAAGAGATTCCATTAAAGCATACAAATGTTTCAACATTAGAAAAACTAATTTTGACTACTAAAATTATCCCATACTCTTATGATAAAGAAAATGATGTCTGCTAGGATCACTTGGAAACCATATTGTTTTCTTTGGCTGATGATTGGGTATATGTCTGCATCAGTGTGAGAATATGTAACCTTTTAAAAGCCAAGTAGAAGAAAGCAGATTTTCAAAGAAACAGTGTGTTTGTATTATACACTTAAATATCCCCTTTTGTAACAAATGATTTAATGGCCAATATCATCTTCATGTAATTTGTGTCAAGATCTTTTTCTTGTGCTTTCAGCTATGTTTATATATTCAGTATGTGCTGTGGTATGTGGTATGAATAAATTCCATAAAGAAATCCAGGCAAAACATAATCAAACAATTGGAGGTAACCATTAAATTCCTCAAATAAAGCCATGAAACAACAAACAAACATTTGAGGGATGTGAGGCTTTGCTTGATTAGGGTTAAGTCTGACATCTCTGGATAACCACTCATTTCTACTCAGTCTATGATGGTGAACACTTTTCTCTCAGTGAAGGGCCTAAAAATCTGCCTCCTGATCTGTATGATCCCAAGTCTTATAAAGGGTCTCACATAGCCCTCAGGGAAGATTATTATCCAAACCCTTTCCTGAGAAGAAAACTACTCCAACAAGCATCTGGGAATTCCTAGAAATGGATCACCCTGGTAAGGATCTTAGTGTTCATCAGTGACTTTCAACTGTACTCAGAGATTTCCCCCCGACATATATAGGATAATTAGTTACTATCTTCTCATTTTTGAGATAGGACCATGATACTGCATGGAAAATGAGGCATGATGGCACGATATTTAAGCCAAGTATCCTTGATCCCTAGACACCAGCAAATCAAATATTCATCCTTGAAATCTGTCCCTCTGGCCAAGGTTTATAAATTCTGACCTCAAATAAACATGCTGGGGGTGCATGCATGATGGCAGGTTGTATGCCACCTGATACCATCAGCGTTCCATCATGGCCTCTGAAATTCATCAATTATCCCCCTCTGGGCCTGCTCACTGGCCCACTGGGCCTAGGCCTCAATGGGTCTGTGTCTCACTAGGCCTATCTATGTCTTGGTTGCAAGCCAACCAGGCATGGACTTTTACTTGAACCTCTGAGGTGAAAGTCCTCAGAGCATGGCACAGCAGCTTATCCAAGAATGGTAACTCTTTGGTATTGCCATAGGCTCTGGAATACCAGAATTTCCACTACCACTGGTGATTTCATTCTAAAAGGGCTAGCTACCTGTAACAGTCAATAGAAAATTCTTTCCACACCCCCATCTAGTGAACATGGGTGTTGCCCTAAACTGTTCTAGCTGCCCCTGAGAGAAATGGAACCTCTGTTCTCCATCTGGAAGCTGAGCTCCAGGCCTCTGCTGAATGGAGAATAATAGAATGGAACACATTCTGGAAATATGGAAATATGTTCAATAAAGAAAGCAAAAACAAGCTGGCCATGGTGGTGCACACCTGTGATCCCAGCACTTGGGTAGGTAGAGGCAGAGTGACTTTGAGGCTAGCCTGGTCTACAAAGCAAGGCAAGGACAGTATATGCTACACAGAGAATCCCAGGCTCAAAAAAACAAAAGAAAATTATTTTTTAAATGCAGAAATTTAGGGAATCCTGGAAATGAAAAATTTGAAGACTACAGCAAGGAAATACAGAGGCAAGGTTCACACAGAAAACAGAGATCAAGGAGATAAATTTATGCACTAAATACAAAATAGAAGAAATGGAAGACAGGTGTGTTTACACATTACTTTAACGCCAGAACTCAGGGAGGCAGAAATAGCTGGACTGTTGTGAGTTTGAGGCCAGCCTGGTCTACAAAGTTATTCCAGGACAGCAAAGGCTATAAAAAGCAATCCTGTCTAAAAATAAACAACAAAAACAAAACAGAAAAAAAGATGAAATAGATACACGTGTCAAAGAAAATGTTAATTCCAAAAGTTCCCTATCACAAAACATCCAGGAACTCTGAGACAATATGAAAAGAAAAAACATGCTGATAATCAGATTAGCAGAAGAAGGATGAGATCACGGGTCCAGAAGATATTTTCAATAAAATCATACAAGAAAAATTTCTTAATCTAAAGAAGAAGATGGCGATCAAGGCACAAGAAGCATACAAATATCCCAAATACACTGGACCATAAAAGAAAGTCCTTTTACCAGAGAATAATCAAAATGCTAAATATACAGAACAAAGAAAGAATATGGAATGTTGTAACAGAAAAAAATTAAAAAGACCACACTAACCAAACAGACAAAGCAAAACAAACAAAACCAACCAAGAAATAAATAAAGGCAGATATATTGGAATTAATCCTATATTCTCAGTAAAGATGCTAGAAGTTCAAGGACATAGACAGTGTACTTCTGACTCTAAAAAACTACAGAAGCCAAGAAAAATTACTAACTATGCCCAGAACCTTTCAATCATCAAATGGAGAAAATAAGATGTTGCATGTTAAGGTCAAATTTAAACAATATGTATCTATAAATACATCCCCACACAAGGTGCTAAAACCACCACCACTTCCACCAACAAAATACCAAGTTTAACAATCACTGTTCATTGATATCTCTTAATACCATTGACCCATAGCACCACCACCATCTCCACCACCAAAATACCAAGATTAACAATCACTGTTCATTGATATCTCTTAATACCATTGACCCAAATTCACCCCAATAAAAAGACACAGGCTCACAAAATGGATGATAAAACAGAATCCACCCTTCTTCTAAATACATCAAGCACAGCTTCACATCAAGATAGACATTATCTCAAGGTAAAGGGCAGAAAAGATATTCCAAATAAATGGACTAGAGTGTCAAGCTCATATAGCAAAGGGCATGACATATTAAAAAAATCTAGCAATATAACATCTCAATATTTAACATCTATTCCCCAAACCTAAGAGCATCCAAGTTATAAAAGAAACCCTTCTGCAGCTTGCATCACATCCTAACCCTCATGAACTCATAGGGGAAGACTTCAATATATCACTCTCACCAGTGGACAGGTCCTCCTGACCAAACTAAACAGAGAAATGCTCCAGCTAACTAACATCAAAAAACTAAATATACCCAAATGATGTTTACAGAACATCGACCAAAGTACAAAAGATTGTTCCCTCTTCTCAGCAACTCATATACTGTTCTCCAAAATTGAAGATAAACTTGAACAGTAGAAGTCTCAAAAGATATAAGAAACTTGCAATAACCTCCTGCATCCTATCAGACCACTAAGGTTTAAAGTATCACATCACCAATAACAAAATCAATAGAAAGCTTACAAACTCATAGAAATTGAACGACTCTCTACTGAATAAAAAATGGATCCAAAATGAAATAAAGAAAGAAATTAAAGACTTTCTAGAAGTCAATGAAATGAATACACAACATATCAAAAGTCATAGTACACAGCGGAATTGTTGACCAGAAGACAGTTCATACCACTAAGTACATTCAGAAAAAATAATCAGAAAGATCTCTTAATAGCAACTTAACATCACACCTAAATACTCTAGAATAAAAAGAAGTAAACAAAACTAAAAGGGGTAGACAGTGAGAAACTACTGAACTGTGTCTTCACTGGTAAAACCGAATGTTTCCACAGGAAAAGAAAGGTGGATCCTAACAAAATTGATAATGATTAGATTTGAATAGTAGAGATCTCCTGAATAAGCAGAGGTAACTTTTCATCAGACAGTGTGGTCATTCACTCCAAATAACTTAATAAAGCCTAAAGTTTTTTTTTTTTTCTTAAATAAAAAAGATACTTTTGTTGTTTCGTATTAAAAACAGTTAAGAGGTTTAAAATGTTTGAAGTAAATTCAAAGGTAAAAACTTGTTTGAGTTGGAATAATTTGGAATGAATATAACATATTTGAGCAGCGTGGTGATAGACCATGCATTTAATCCCAGCAGAGACAAGCAGTTCTCTATTAATTAGTTGTTTTCTAAATTCAGGAGTTACAATGACAGGATGTTGGTGCAGCCTTACTCCCAGCATTTGGGAGGCACATGCCTTTTACAAACCACCTGGGAGGCAGAAGCAGGCACATAGGATTTACAGTGATTTTATTTAAAAGCTGCTTATAAAAGGCAGGCTGAAAAATGAAAGTAAAAGCCCTTTATTATCTAGAAATAAATACACTTTAAGGTATATTTGTAAACTTTCAAAGATTTTTAACTTCAATTGAGATATTATACTTTTCTATTTCCAAAAAAATCATTTTGCCCTTTAAAAGATATAACATGCCTAAAAGGGTACAACCCTCATCCCTGAATTAGGGATGGGGCAGGGTTTTGATTTTATCTTTTCAGGAGAATAAATTCATCCACCTAAGAATATGGAGACCACTGGACACATGAAACTTCTGGAAAAAATGGCAGATCACCAAAAGAAAATGTCAAAAGAGGAGTAAACTGGCCAATTGGCATCACTCACCTTCACGTTATCTCTTCTGTCTTCTACAGACATAAGTGCAAATTGTCTTTATGTGATTGCTAAAGAACAATTCAAAATCTCAATCTCGTATCAGAAAAGCCACCTGGTAAGAAACAGAATAAAACAGAAAATTAAGGGATGATTCCATTGTCATCAATCTCATAATCTTCTGGCATGATGTGACTTCTGTACTTACCACAAACTTCAATAATCAAGAATGTGTACAGTGTTTGTGAAAGAATAAGGAGTGAGAGAAAAAGGCAAAAACATAAGCCTAAAATATTGCCAAGTTTACATGAAAAGACCTAAGGAGACTCTAACATGAAAAATGTGCAGTGGACCAGAGATACCTTTGATTTTCTAATTAATACAAATTAAATAAACACAGATTTCCCAACTGTTATAAGACAAACACAAAGTGACACCTAAATTGTTATATTTCTGACCCTCCAGCTACTAATAACCTCCTTTACAGAGAGTCCTTTTGTTCTGGAAGTCTCTTGGAAAATGGAGGTGATCATAAAGATGGGCTATGGCTTGCAGTCCCTCATGTCCCTTTGTGGGTTCAGACAGAGCCCAACCCTTTTGGACACTCACACACAAAAAAATGTTTGAGAATAATTTAGTATCTGTTTTCTGCTGCATGAATTATGTCACAAGATGTGGAATCTGCCCTATCCATTTATTTAAAACCAGGCACACCTGACAAAATACTGCATCGCAGAAATTCCTTTTGTACCCTCAAATTGAATTTCCCTAAATCACACCATTGTGACTAGTGGTAGTTGAAAGGTAAAAAACAACAACAACAACAAAAAAAAACGTAATCAAGTATTGCTGAAAGATGACCACCACCACCTCTTTTCTTCCAGTTTCAAATGATTTGTAAAATTTGTTACACAAAGCTGTATGGGGAATATAATATTCATCATTTCCAGAAATGAGACCTTCAGTTTTCCAATTTGTCCACTGCAATACCAATGCCTGTGTGTGCACACTAGGTAGTCAAATTATAAGCACCACAAATTTCTACTGCTCAGGCCACAAAATCCTCACTTTTCTGATCAATAAACACTCAGGAAGGGTTGGAGGCCAAGGGTCTCTGCTGAGATCACCACATGGAGACCAACAGAACCACAGCCTGAACCACAATCTGAACCACAGTCCATCTCTTTCAAAGCAGATCAGGCTGTGAGAGCTCAGCAGCCTGCTCTTCCTGGCCTGGGGACAATGGCCCCACACTCAGCATGACATGGCCTCTGGTCTCACTCACAGCTTTTTACAGCTACATCAGAGGAAAATCCCAGAACAAACCCATAAACTACTTCCCACTGTTGCTCCTGACTGCTAGGCCTGCCCAGAGTCCCTCATTAGCTTGAACAATAGAGCTGATTCTCGGGACAGTAGTAGCTCCTCTATCAGTGGACCAAAGATCAAATGATGCAGATAGTAGAGGCATTCTAGCTTTGCCCTCACCCCTATGGGAACACAGAACCCTAGTGTTGTTATAAAAGAATGAAAGTCCCAATTATTCGATTTTAAAACTTGCTAGTGCAGAGAGGCAGAGAAAGCACCCATCTGATCCTGCTACTCACCTCACCTCCAAGAGGAAAAAGCCCCAAAAGCTCACAAGTTCAGATGACCGCTCAGGGGGGGATAGGCCAAAGGAAGCCAAGGCCAAAGGAAGCCAAGGCCAAAGGCTTTCTAGCTCAAAGCCCAAAAAGCCCAAAAGCTATGAAGCTAAAACTCCTTCCACTTTTACACTCTGTCTTAAATACATTTCAGCTGAAAGTTCCACTTACTCCTTAATCCCTATCAGCAGGTTTCTTGCTTTGCCTCTTGACCTTGGGTTAACATTATTTAATGCTGTTCACAGAGAGCTTTTGAATTAAAGGTATGTTCCAGGGCTGATGGAACCATACCATAATCACCTGTTTACAATAAACAGAAAGTTCTTGGAATTAAGGTTTGTGTTAGGGCTCAACCACACCAAACAAAGCACAGCATTTTACAGTTCACAATCTAAGGGGTCACCCTGGGATCAAATATCCTGCAACACCCTCATCTTGGAAATGATTTAAAATTCAAACTTCCACTCTCCCAGTGCACCTGTTCATTTTCCAAGATACAGGTAATTTATGTTACACACTCAGTGTCCAGTGAATTCATCTCTACCTCATAGTTAGGAAATCCTTCAGCCAAACTTCGGTCAAAGCCAAACAGTAACAACCATTAAAGAAACAAATGGCCATGAATCTGAAAGCAAGGAGTAGTTAAGCTCATCGAAAATGAGATATAAAAAAAAAAAAGGATGTGGCTGTTCCTAGGTAGGTTGGAGTAGAAAGTTTATTATAGATAGAAGAGAGAACATAGACACAGGGAAATGTGGGACAGTCTAGAGTTGACATGACCCTGAGCTATGTGAGAAGAGAGGACAGAGGGAAGTAGAGAGCCAGAACAAAGGGCCAGGAGGAAAAAATGATAAATGAAAAATTTATCATTTTAAATTTAAATAAAAATTTAAATTTAATTTAAATTTAAATTTAAATGTCATTTAATTTATCATTTAAATTAAATGATGAATTTAAATGAAAAAAAATCATAAAGGAAAAATGATAAATGAAAAAGACAAGGTAACCAAAACGGTTAGAATACATAAGGAAGGACAGCTGGGAGGAGGGCAGCTCAACTCCTGGGCTAGAGAACTGTGTTTGACACTCATATCTTGTAACAGGTAAGGACTGAGGGATGCTGGGAGAACCTGACAGCCAAGCCTGCTTTGATTGTTAAGTAGCCACCTTAAGGATTCATCCCATCATTTGAGATGTAAGAGTAGAGAGGAATGAGAAGGTTGAAACAATTTCATTATAATCTCAAAAATTATTTTTAAAACTTGAAAATTGCTTTATGGTCCAATATTCTTCAGGGAATCCAAGTATATATTATAGAGCACAAAGTATTACTCATACCTTTTCTCTCAGGTTGTGCATTTTCAAATGGGGGGAAGCGAAAGCATTCCTGTTAGGCACTACCACACCATTTTGTCCAGATTTTCTGTGTGTTTGAACTAGTGTAAGTGTAGAAATTTGCTTTCCAGAAACAAGTTCAGCAACTAATCAATATTCTTGATTCTCTTTGTGTATTACTCCCACCTCTAAGTGTATACCTTTCACTTTTACTGACCATCTAAAATTGATTACCTGACTCAGTGCCATCTTCACTCCTCCCCCTCCCTTTCTGTGTTGTGACAACACCAGCTTCAAAGTAGGTCAGTGAACTCAATTCTTACACAGGTCCCTCTTTATTTGTAATCACCAACCTCCAAATAAACAAACAAACAAACAAACAAAACCCGGGGAGGTCAGTGGACACTCATTCACTGGTCTGTTTTACTTCACACTGACCAGTCACGTCCCGCCTGAAAAGAGTTGCAGGACTATGTTCTAGGCACTGGGCAGTAGGGGCAAGCATTCAGTGTTCCAATAAAGTGTAAACTACATAACATGTGAAAAGCTGATCTACAGGAGACATTGCTTTAAACAAAAACAAAATCAAAGCAGTAGAGAAAAAGGAATGAAATTCTTAATGACTGGAGATTATCAGAGAATATTAACTAATAAGAGAGTAGAGCAGTGATGCATCAACAAAATTAAATTTAATAATACCAACAAGTGACATTTTTAAAAATTTATTTATTTAGTATGTATACAGTGTTCTGCATGCATGTACACTTGCACGCCAGAAGATCTCAGTATAGGTGGTTGTGAGCCACCATGTGGTTGCAGGGAATTGAACTCATGACCTCTGGAAGAGCAGCCAGTGCTCTTAACCTCTTAGTCGAAAAAAACACATAGGCATACCGACTTTGAAAAACACAGGCCATTCTCTTGTAGAGGGAAATCCATTAATAAGATACTATTTGATGTTATCCTTGTGTACAATAGTAGCTGCTGGGACCTATAACCTGACAGACACAGCTTTAGCCAATAGCCCGTGTCTCAAATTTGAACTGACAGAATTGTGTCAATGAGGATTGTACATATGGGCATAGGACAGTCCCTTAATTTGAAATTCAATATTTACTGGATCAAGGTACCTGACCCAAATTGTACACCCACAAATCTGGTCTGCCTTCATTTGCATTCATGAATTAATAAATACATGTTGGGAATTTACAAATTAAAAAGACATCACCCTGGCACATTTCTAGACAATCCTGGTGAGCAAACATGTGTATCCAAGGATCCTATTCTCTAGCAGGCCTGGTTAGCAGACTACTTATCAGTGGATTGTTTTACAGGCAGTCTTCCCTCAGCTAAATTCTAACTGGTGCCACTAGTTTCTCAGCAATAGGAAATCCTTTACATCATCAGTTCTACTCTTCTACATGACAGTTTGATATTGGAGTGCTCTCTGACACAGGACGTATCATTTATAACACCCACAAAATCCAAATGGATCATTTAGAACTGAGAGAACCTACCTGACACCCCCAAAGGTCACCAGGAACTATGGCTAAAAAAGGTCACCTAAAGGTCACCAGAATAGTGACTCTACCATAAGGCCAGCAGGAACTAGGCCATGGGTCACCATTTCCCAAAACAAGATCATAAGATTCCCTACCCAAGGAACAGCCTGAGGATAACCACAAGGATGGGAAGGTATCTTATCTCAAAGTGGGGCATTTGTCCTGAGAAACCCACCAACCTTTTAGTAGAACATTCAATGACACAGAAAATACCTAACATTCCTGAGGCCAAGAGATAGCTCTCTCAATGTTGTTTATTTTAGCTAGCCAATCACTTTGTAAAAAGCCTGCCCTTGCTGAATGTCACCCAATCCTGTTAAACTGGAACTTCCTGGTCCTTCCTAAAACCCCAATCAAAACCCTGCCATGCAGCTGCTCAGGACGATCCTCTCTGATCCACTGTGTTGGTGATGTTGGAGAGACCCAGCTTAAGCCCACATAAAACTCTTTGATCTTGCATATGTGTTCTAGCTCCTGGCCATAACATGTGGGGTCTCATATTGGATCCTCAAGGCTCACAAACACCCCTGGCACAGGGAACTGAACAACAGCCAATAAGTGAGCACTCTGTCTGTATCTGTCTGTGTTTGTGTCTGTGTTTCTCTAGGGTTTTTTTGGACCTTGAGGCAAAATGTGTAATCTATGTGTTCAGAAAGGTTAGAGCTGATGATCTGGACAGCTGTGGGCCAGATGAAGCCTGGAAAGAAAGGGCACATCTGTAAAGGGAGTTAAGCACCGAGTTTTCTGTGATCTCTAGACCTTGGAGAGGATGAATGTGCCCCTATCTGTAAAGGGTGGTAGAGTACCCAGTTTTCTGTGATCTCTGGATCTTTGGACAAGGACAATGCAGGTAGCTCCTGCATCAGGGATTCACTGATAGCCTACTTTCATTTTTTCCACTGCAAGAGTGGTGGAATCTGACTCTCTGGCTTTAACTGTTTTGTCGCTGCCAGTTTTTTTTTTTTTTTTTTTTTCTTTTTTTGTCTTTGGGACTGATTGAGGACATGGGACAAAATGCTTCTATCCCTCTAGACTTGATTCTTTCCCATTTCAGGGAAGCTTGAGCCATGCTCCACAGGCTCCAGTGAGAGTGGCAAGGAGGTGCCAAAGGATGGATACAGTATGTGGAGCCCCAGGCTTGGCATCTCTGCCAATGTTCTCTGGTCTCTGGTCTGACAGAGCTTAGCTACTACTCTGGCTTCGGGTCTGGCAGAGCTTGGCCACTGCTCTGGCCTTTGATCTGGCAAAGATTTGCTGCTGCTGTGGTCTCTGGCCTGGCAGAGTTTGCCTGGTGCTTTGGCCTTTGGTCTGGTAGAGATCAACAGATATGTTGCTGCTCCATTCCTGGTCTGGCTGAATGCAGGTCACCGTTTCAAACTCTGGTGCAATTTGGTGGAGCCTGATTTCGGGGTAGGACATCACTAATGAAACAGGATAGAGGGCCCATAGAGAGACAGGCCACTGTTTTGAGTTTTGGTATTTTCTTCTTCTTCCATTCTCTTTGCACGCATTGTACCCAGTATATTTTTTCTTGTGTTGTTCTTTTGTGGTTTTGTTTGCTTGTGATGGTCTCAGTGGGCCATTGACCAAACAGTTGTTCTCCATGGCAACTTTGCCTGTCACATGCACTCAGCATTACAAGCTGGGACACCTCTGGTCTCCAGTGGGAGCACACATCTCCACATGGTAGGCTGGGAGGGCTTGGTTGGAGAGGGGTATGTGTGCAGAAATTTCTGTTGGGCTGAACCTTGTTGCCTCCTTGCTTCCTCTCTGAGGAAAGTTGATGACCTGAGGTTAGCTCTGGCTTGGAACAATAATCGTCAAATATGCTCTTAGCCAAAATGTATTCTGTTTATTACTATTATTATTATTTGGTTATGATCCCCTGTAGCACAGCCTGGCCTGAAACTAAACAGCTATAAGATGACCATGAATTTGCAATCCTTCTGCTCTACTTCTTATCAACTGAGCTACATCCCTAATCCCTCAAACTTCTTTTTGAGCCATAGGTGACTTCAACTAGGAAGTGGACTGAACCCAAAAGGAGAAGTCTTAGCTCCACTGATCTCCTGGGTCTGTGCCAGTTTACTGGCAATGTGCCAAGAATATCCACCTCAGCACCTTGGCACATGACTTATTAGCATGGCTGCACTTATGAGATTGTTGCTTGAGAACCAAGCCAATTCTTTTGTGGGCAAGGTCTCAGTCTGGCAACTGGAAGAATTTTGTTAAAAAATCTTAGAAAGCACATGTATGATTGTGGTTTGCATGGGTGGGGAACCTCTGTCAGTGTGCTCCCCAAAGTGTTAAAGGACACCCTCCCAGGGTGGGAGGGAGGGATAGATGAGGAATTCACCATGTCTGGGTCTCTACCCCACCCCCAGAAAAATCACCAGTGCAAGAAAAAAATAGCTGGAATGCATTTTGTATTCAAGGTCTAGAAGTGAGGTAGCAGGGGGCCTTTGGGCAATGGTTTCACAAAATTGCATCCATTCAAGTGCAATGTTTGTAAATTCACACTGAGCAAGGAAGGAAATAGAAATGAAGGGGAGGGGAGGAAAGGAACATATTCAAAATCTCCTGACAAGAAAACAGAAAGGAAAAAATCCTGCTTAATGATGTTCCAACTTTTGTGTGTGTGCCCAAGAATTCTTTAAATTGTGTTTATGCATGCATCCTTTCATCTTATTTACACAACACACACACACACACACACACACACACACACACAGTATATACTCTAAAAAAGCTTGCTGAATAATGGTGTTTCAATGTCTTCCTCACATTTCAACTGAATTATTTTTTGGCCATAAATATAAACCTAATTATTAACAATATTTAGAGGTTTTGCTTGTTTTGAATGTGTGGTTTTATTTTCTTAGTTAACAGTGTGTGCACAGTCCCTTACACTAGGGTCATCATGCTTGGATCTCTAGAAAAGTAATGAAAAACAACAAACAGTACTAATAATGTTAGTGAATAAATTAAAGTTACTGAGTGCATTTTACAATGATCTCAGATGCTCTTTTCAGACAGGACATTTTATTTTTTTTTTTTTCAGGAGGCAAAAATGCCTGTTAAGCTTAATGCTTGTTTACAACATTCTCTTGAAAATAAGGTTCAAGATGCATCCTGAAATCATAACATCAAATGATGTACAAAGAGGACATAATCAGCTTTCCAGATATGGTCTTCTAGGGATAAGTATGGTAGGATGCAAAAAATTTCCAGGACATTTTCTGAGGACCTGATCTCTCAAAAACCTAATGAAAATATAGATTCTTCCCAGAAAATGAACATGTACATAAAACCAACTACATATAAAGCACTTACAGAGTGAATGTCAGGAGAGTGACTGGGTTAAACACTAACACCAAATAAGTGGCACTGTTGCTGTATCTGAAATTTCTATCTTGTTTAGAAATCAGAAACAGGAAGACTGTTAACCCCTGTATTTAAGGCAGGGCATCTGTATAAAGAAAAAAAGCAATGCTTTGCTTCTCCTGTTCCTTTTTTTCTCCTCCCCTTCCTCCTTCTTCCTTACCTCCTATATGTGAAGCAAATGTTCTACCTCTGAGCTGTATTCCTAGCTTCTGTACAAAACTGGAAGATACAGATAGTCTTTGGATATAATAAAGCCAGTTGCTAAACCTCACTAAAGCTTAAAGGAAGTAACTTGTTATGGGATAAATGAAAGAGAACACAGAGCAACAGGCATGGAAGAGGCTATCCTAGTAACAGCAGTAACAGAACAACATAAAAAGACTTCAGGAGAAGTTTATTACAGATGCAGCACAATGGCTGGCATTAACAAATAAAATGCTACATGCTCCATCCTCTAGGTGGGAATTCTGTATTACTATCAGATTATGAAGACTTTGTTAAAAAAATTTACTGTTTAAAAGGTTATTTGTCCTTCCACAGATAATTACTGTTTGTGAATTAGGTACCCAATACTGTCCTAAGTCCTGAACACACAAAAATGATTGATGTAAAACATCATTCTTTCTCTATAAGCTTAGAGCCTTGTGGGGTAATTCACCATAAACAAACCTATAGACCATGCATAGAAATGTATATATCACTATAAATTACACTATTAAACCTAAAGAAAAGCAATAGGTACCATAACACCCAAAGGCAAAAGAACATTTTAGGATAAATGAAAGAAGGTGAATTTTTTTGCATATACATATTCAAAGGCCTAATGATGATGAGAACATTATAGTTCAGTAGGGGTAAATGAAAGAAGGTGCTGCTTCTCCATCATCCTTGCCTGCCCCTCTCATGTGACTCTATGCCCTCTAGATGACGGAGGCAACTTCTCCATCATTTCTCTCTGAACTGTTGATGGTTTAATCAGCAGAGCCTGCAGGGCTGGTGGCCTCCAGTGAGAACCATGAACGGGAGGCTCTGGCAGGGTGACTCCAGGAAGTGACCATGCTTCCTCAGCCCGGTTCCGGATGGAAATCGGAACCCCGTTTGCCAGGTAACTGGAGGCCAGCAACAGCAACAGCAGCCTGGACAGACCAGCCGGTCCAGAGGATCTGGAGAGATGAGTCTGTTCTGCTTCCAGACCTCCAGGGGCTCAGGTCTCAGAGAAGACAGCGGTGGTCGCCTGTGCCGCTGCTGGAGACATGTGGTGCGCTCCCTGACACATTTCTGGCCTGTTCCCCGCTGGGAGACCAAGGTAACCAGGGCTGTCCTGCAGCAGGGAAGCTTTCTGGTCCACCCCACCCCCCATCCACCGCAGCCTGGAAGAGTGTTCCTGTTGGGACACTGAGGAACGCTTTTCATGCCTGCTTCTTGCTTAGGTGTAGGGAAAGGGGTCATTGGTGCCCCTCCGGGTTTGCACACTTAAAGCCTTCCTCCTGCCCTGGTCCTTCCTCATAGCGAAAGGTAGTGAGCCTTCCTGCATGGCATCCTCATGCTCAGCAATGATCGCATGGACTATGTGGAGCAGATGATTCCCTATTTGCCCACCTTCTGGCCCTTTATCCAAAGATTGCCACCATCTGGTTGGTTCTGGACCTGATGCTGAAAAGGCAGGAGAGTGGTTCCACCAGGGATCTAGCCAGCTCTCAGATCTTCTCCTGCTGTTTCCCAGGGTCAGTGCCCTCTGCCCTCACAGAACCAGACGTGTGAGTCCCAGCAGCCTGAGTCCCAGGCCAGACCCCTTAAAGTGACATGGCCAAACATGGGCGATTGGGGCAGGGGTGGGCTCTAACAGGTACCATTCACCTTCCCCAGGGAATGTCACATACCACCCTTTCTCATGCCCTGAGCGACCTTTCCCCATTTGTGTAAAGGATTCTGGACCCCATTTGCGGTGTTTGTTATGGATGGAGCCCCTAGCACCCCCAAACCCATCCCTGGGAAGATTCTAATAGTTCCTTCTAGATGTCTGGGTGGCTTGGGGACACGGGGCCTTAGGGGTAACACCCCCGTGGAATGTCACAGGTATAGAACCTTCAGGCGGAAAAGCAGACAAAGACATGAGTAGGCTAGGGGTGGAGGGGGAGGTGAGCAGGAAGGGGCGTTTGGGGCCAGGGAGTAGGGCCAATTTTGTCCAGGAGCCTCACCTTTGGGGTTCTCTCCCTAGGGACTGTCCCCACGACCTCACCTGGTGGTAGAGGACAGAGGTTTCCCACTGGGCACCTTGGTTTTGAGCAGCAGAGGGAGAGACAAAAAAGGAAAGGCTCTGGGGGATACCAATGCCCCACCTCACAGTTCCAAAGAGAGGCCAGGCTCCCGACACCGTGTCCCTCTGCCCTGCTCTCACCCACAGTGCCATCTTCTCGTTCTTGTCCCAGTGGCTGCAGAAATTCCCCCAGGATTTCTCTGGGGCCCCCCGGACCTGGCCATTGTGAGGCAGCTACTGGACTATGCCAGGATCCATGTGCCCACTGCAGAGTTGGACTGCCAATCTGGGGAGATCCTCTGGGCAATGGATAAGCCCTAGATAAGCCGAAGCCCGAGAAGGAGGAGGAGAATTAGGAGGAGGATGAGGACCTGAGGGAGGCGCCTAGTGAGGCAGCAGCTGATTCCAACCCCTTTACCCACAGTGGAAGTGTCCTGAAGCTCTGGCCAAGGAAGCAGAGGAGGAAGACTGTCAAATCGACTGTCCTCCAGGTAAGAAAGGGGACTGTGCTTTCCCTGGCATGGAGAGGCCATCTTGGGTTAGCTCACCCCATTCTGTGTGCCTTCAGGCTGCTCCCTTATTACAGATGACAGCTCACCCCTTTCTTTGTTCAGATCCAGGGCTACTTGGGGCCTCAACTGCAGAGCTGTCCATGAAAGACACCTTGGTGGCACAGGAAAAATGGAGCGTGGTTTTGGGGGCAGATGCTAAGCCCGAAGAGGATGCTGAGCTCCTGGATCCCATGGCTGCAGGATCCCCAGTCTTGCCAGAAGCTGGACCAGTGCAACCTCTGGCTTTAGCATCAGAGGACGCACAGGCCCTTGTGGACTTGGCAGATGAGCTACTGTTTCTCTCCACTGTAATGCACTTGGGGTCACCCATTCCCCTGTCTCCACTGCCCGAGGTAGACATATAGTTGGTACAATTGCTGGCTGAGCTGCACCCAGCGCCTGCTCCCCTTAGAGAAAAGATTCCCTTAATTTTGTATATTTTTAAATTGCTGTTTTTCACTCTTGTGTTATTGTTGTTTGTTTCATATTATTATTATTTAAAACGTGTTGCTTACTCAACTTAAGTGATGTATTGAGAGATGGGGCCTCCCCATCAGCCCACAGTGGGTGGCTTAGCCAAGGAGTATGGAGCCTGTTTTTGTTGAGAGTTTCTTGCGAGTTGGGCATGTGCATCCATCTATAGAAGATGCTGCCAGGTGTGTAGTTGGTGCGCAGGGGGTCTACTGGGATAGATTGAGCCCCAGAAAAAAAAAAGCCCAATAGGGCCAGTGCTTGACAGAAGAATTTTGGAGCCACAGCTGGGCCAAGAGCTAGGCTCTGAGGACCAGGACCAGGACCAGGACCAGGAACAGTACCAGGACACAGATCTGTGGACACTATCCCTGAGGGGAAAAAAACCCTATAATTTGAGATACAGAGTACATTTTGGGAGATCATTTGAATACATCATATTTCTACATAGCCATGCCTGTTTTAGAACTCAATCTTTGGAGCTGGGTATGGAGGCACACACCTGTAATCCCAGCACTCATGGAAGAAGAGACCTGAATTTGAGCCTAGCCAGGTCTACAAAGTGAGTCTAGGACAGCAAGGCTACACAAGGAAATTCTGTCTAAAAAACAAATAAATGAATGAACAAACACAAAAGAGAGCTCACTGTGTGGACTAAGCTGACCATAATCTCAGAAAGATTAGGTTGCCATGAACTCCCAGGTCTAGGATGACAGGGATGTACCTCTGAGCAAAGCTAAGATATTTTTTAATGACTTATTCTTGAATCAAGGAATGAAAGGATAAAATAAGATGTACAAAGGTAACATTTTTTCTTCTAATGAACAAACAGTAATAAGTCTTCAAATTCTATATTTATTTACAATTGCAAAATCATTTCTGATGTTGTCAGTAAGTGGGTTTTCTCCTTTGCTTTAATTTCATCATTGAAAAATGTTTGAGTATGTATGTGCCAGTGAGAGGACAACTTATTGCTGTTTACTGTCTGTTTACATCCCATATATGAGTTTTTGACATGAAACCCTAAGAATGTTTTGGCCAGTGAAAAAAACTGGCCCTTATTTAGGTTTAAAATTATTTATGTATGTACTAGTGTGTGAATTTGTATATACAAAGGCCCAAGTATAGAAATATTAGAAAAATTCTATAGGAATAATATTGGCTACCTAGAAATTGAGCTCAAATCATCAGGCTTAGAAACAACCAACTATTCCCACTGAGACAACTCTCTGACATTCCCTTGTAGATCTGAGACAGTTTTATGAATAAGTCTTTACTCCTAAGAATGAACTAACACATTCCAAAAAAATGACAGCATTATATCATTTTAATTTGTACATAGCATTTATCATTATTATTATTATTATTATTATTATTATTATTATTTCATGTTCCTCCATCCTTATAGGACAATAGGTTTATAATCTGGATAGAAGATAATATTTTACTAATGTAATATTTCAATTAAGTTTACTTGAGTATCAATGAACTCAGTGGGAAATGTCTGTGGTAAGCAAAACTGGCAACATGACTTTGAATATATAATATTATAATAATGTATAACAGTGACCAAAATAAACCCCACAAAGCTGTCACCAAGTCTTCACACATCTGTCATGGCCTAAGAACCCATAGGCACATTACACATACACACACAACATGCTTTTTGAAATAAATATCATTGCTGTTACATTATTTAGCACCTCTAGATAATTCTCTCAGGATGCAGTACTTCAATATTAGATGCCGGATAGTAACGAATGGAAACATGAAGAAGAATGGAACTTTAAACTATATATGTGTGTGTGTGTATACCTATATATGTATGTATATAGTCATACACACCTACATATACACAATTAAGCATTTTAACATTAACGTTGTTAAAATAGACACATCCAGGGAATATCTTCCACCACTGGACATGTACTCAGAAGGCTTACACATGAGAATCAAGATTTCAAATGTGGCTTTGCCTAATTACTGGCATCCAAATCAGGCTTGAAAACAAACATCTTAAAGGAATTTGTGAAAATGAAAAACAAAAGCACCATGCTTTCTCAGAGACCCTTCCTTGAAAAGCATGATTACACACTACCTGATATAAATAAGCAATGGATTACATAGATGATGGGAATCCCATTCTATACTTTGCATCAGAAAAATACCTATCACCAAGTGGAAATGCATTAGATCAACAGCAGCCACAGAAAGAATATCAGAATGACCTAATAAATGTCAGTTATTGGATTTGATACACATACAGCAAACTTCGATAGCTACTCCATTGTTTCAAAATATAGAACACAACCACAATTGGTGACCTCCTCCACTACATTATACATGAACATGGTAAATAATTTACTTCATCCAAGGCCATGTTTCTTTTCACAATTAGATTCTTAGGGTGTACAGATATTAGTACGTTTATCCTGTATTATATGTCTAATACCCACTTATGAGTGAGTATATACCCTATGTGTCTTTCTGCTTCTAGGATACCTCACTCAGGATGATATTTTCTAGATCCCACCATTTGCCTGCCAGTTTCATGATTTCCTCATTTTGAAATGCTGAGTAGTATTCCCTGTGTAAATGTACCACAATTTCTGTATCCATTCCTCAACTGAGTGGCACATGGGTTGTTTCTAGCTTCTGGCTATTACAAATAAAGCTGCTACAAACATGGTTGAGCAAATGTCCTTGTATACTTGATCAAATTTTGAATATATGCCTAGGAGTGGTATAGCTGGATTTTGAGGTAGCACTATTCCTAATTTTCTGAGAAATTGACAGATTGATTTCCAAAGTGTTTGTACAAGTTTACATTACCACCAGAAGTGGAGGAGTGTTTCCCTTTCCACACATCCTCTCCAGCATGTGTTGTCACTTGAGTTTTTTATCTTACCCATTCTGATAGGTGTAATGTGATATCCTGAGTAATCTGATAGGTGTAATGTGATTTGCATTTCCCTGATGACTAAGGAAGACTTTTGAGGAGACAGGAGTTCCACAAGGAGAGCAACAGATGAAAAAGTACTGGGTACTGGGGTATTTTTTGAGACTGATACTCCAACCAAAGACCATGCATGTAGATAACCTAGAACTTCTTCAACTCCTGCCCAGATATATTCCATGGTAGCTCAGTCTCCAAGTGAGTTCGCTAATAATGAAAACAGGAACTGTCTCTGATATGTACTTAGCATCTGGCTCTTTGATCACCACCCCTTGAGGGGGGCAGGCCACAGAGGACAATGCAGCCAGTTCTGATGAGATCTGATAGGCTAGGGTCAGATGGAAGTGGAGGAGGACCTCCTCTATCAGTGGACTTGGGGACAGAAATGGGAGGAAGTGAGGAGGTTGGGTAAAGGAGGGAATGAAGGATGGAGCTACAGCGTAGATACAATGTAAATAAACTGTAATTTACGAAAACATAAATTTTTAAAAAGTGAAAAAAAAAGAAACAACCTTCAAATACTAGAAGTTTTTTGTTTATATTCCAGGATGTTGTTTTTTGTAAAGAGATTTTTTTTTGTATGGCCTTGACTGACCTGTCATACTTTCTAGACCAGGCAGGCCTTGAACTAACACAGATCCATTTCCTTCTGCCAGTCATAGTGCTAGTATTAGAGGCATTTGCCAACAATCCAGGCTTCGATTGTTTTAATTTAATTTAATGTTTTATTTTTGAGACATGGTATCTCAGTGCATCTTTGCCAGTCCAGGACTCTCTTTGTAAACCAGGCTGACTTTGAACTCACAGAGACCTACCTTCATCTGCCTCTCAAGTGCTGGGACTATGGATGTGTGTCACCATGCCTCATAAGACTTTCTTATAGCCTTGTCACACTATGTGATTTCAGACATATCTAGCCACACATCTAGTCTGTTTTTTTAGACAAGGTTTATCTCTGTAGCCATGCATGTCCTGGGCTTTCTTTGTAAACCAGGGTGATATTGAACTTACACAGCAGCATGCTTGTGTCTCCTAGAGAGATGGGATTAGAGATATGTGCCACAAAGCCTGGCTCAGATTTTTTTTTCAATCATATATATATATGATTAAAACATAAATTAAAACATTATATATGATATATATGGATATGATTAAAACAAAATGTATATATAACATATTTATTAAATATATTGGTTTTTATTACTATATTTAGTGAGTATATATTAATTATACATATGAATATTTTGGTATTTTGAGAGAGGGTTTCTCCTTTAAGCCCTGGCTATCTTGGACTAGGTCTGTAGACCATCCTGACCTTGAACTCACAGAGACTGGCCTGCTTCTGCCTGGCAGAGTGCTGGGATTAAAGGCCTATGCAAACTCTTAGTATTTAGGCACCTGCTTCTGGCTTTCCTAGCAACCTGTGATGTCATTATGTGTCGACAGCCAGGAAGGGCAGGCATGGTAACTTTGCTCCTTAAAAGAATCTTCCTGCCCAATTTGTCTCTCTCTTGGCCTCTCTTGTTCTCTTGCTATTGCCTTCTTGTCCTCTCCCCCTTCTCTGTTGGGGTGCCCCCTTCTCTCTCTTCCCCTATCATGTCCCACTCTCTCCTTCTCTGTCACTTTTCATCTCCATCTGAGAGCCCACCCGACAATGCAAACAACTGTAAAAGAAAAACAGCTATGACTATTCCCATTCTTGAATTAAAGCCAGAGGCATGAAGCTCTCAAACGGTAGGATGAACTGCTCTGAGATAGTTTTTAAAAATAAGGGCAGGGTGAATTGTTATGAGAAAACTAATGGCCAAAAACTACAAACAACTAGCTGTAAACTATCTTCATGCTATTCTTGCTGAACAATCAATGTATAGAGCAAAAGTGGCCAGATTTTTAAGTATAATATCCCTGTGCTTTGCTTACTCAGGGTCAGCTCCTGTCTTTGGAGGGGTGACCCAATCGTGATTTGAAAACAAACAAACAAACAAACAAACAAAAACCTCTTGCTTTTGCATCAAGTCGTGGTCTGTGGAAGTTTCTGGGAAGGGCATGATTTTGAACTCCTGAGCTGTGAGACCCCAGGTCTTACATTTTTGCTGTGTTTGGCCAGGAAAGGGCATGCTCCTTCCCCAACCCTCATCAGACTGAGCCCGGAAGTCGAACTCGGAACAGGTTAGCCTGATTTCTGTTTTGCTTTGCTTGTTTCTGTCTTACCAATCTGTTTCTCTTTAGGGGCCTATCTGGTCCTTTTTCAGTCGTCTGATCAGTCATTGCAATAGATAGATGTGTCAGAATATTGCTTGACTAGGAACTGGAGGACACTCCAGTTTGGGAGGCTCAGCATGGCATGGTCCTCCTCCGTTCTGTTTCCTGTCAGAGATGGCTGCTGCCAGGCAGCTACCACCTGCAAGGGCGTCCTTGTCTAATTGCCTGTCTTGTTCTCTTTGTCTCTATCGTTGTTCCCTCTTTGACTTTCTTGACAGACGACTTTATTATGGGACAGACTGTGACTACATCCTTATCCCTCACCATTGGTAATTTCTCGGAGGTGAGATATAGGCCACATAACCTTTCATGTGAATTTAAAAAAAAAGGGAAATGACAAACTTTCTGTTCCTCAGAGTGGCCTACTTTTCAGATTTGATGGCCACACAAGGGCACCCTTCACCTTGACAAGATCCTTGCTGTCAAGATTAAGACCCTCCAGACTCCAGGAGGCCCTCTGTCTAAGGATCAGTGTGCATATTTCAAGGAGAAAGGACACTGGTTCAAGGATTGTCCTAAAAGGAAGAAAAAGGCAGAAAAACCAAACACCCGAGCCCTGAAGACCTGGGTCCTAACCCTGAGTGATGACAACAATTAGGGGGGATGGTGTTCAGTCCCCCTCCTTGAGTTCAGTGTAATCGTTAAAGGTGGAGGGAAAGCCAGTCCACTTCTTGGTGGATACTGGCACCCAGCATTCTGTTCTGTTACAAGACTTTGGAGCTAAAAAAGAGAAGAAATCATGGGTCCAAGAAGCCACTGGGTGTAAACAATACTCATGGACTACCCGAAGAATGGTGGACCTTGGAGTGGGCCAGGTATCCCACTCATTCTTAGTTGTCACTGAATGCCCTTACCCGCTGTTAGGGTGAGATATCCTAACTAAGATAGGAGCCCATATCCATTTTAGACCAGACGACCCACAGGTGACAGACAATAAAGGAGATCCCATTCATGTACTGACAATTCAACTGGAAGATGAATACCGCCTGTCTGAAAAGGTGGTAAGTCCAGAAAAAGACATTGACTGGTGGCTACAGAGATTCCCAGGGCATGGGCTGAAACAGATGGCCTAGGAAAAGCAGAGAAACAGCTCGAGTTCCGATAGAGCTGAAGCCTCAGGCTACCCCAATCACGGTGTAACAATATCCAATGTCTAAGAAAACCCGTGAGGATCCACCCTCACAAACAGAGGTTCCTTGACCTAGGGGTTCTCAGAAGGTGCCATTCTGCCTGGAATACTCTATTGCTGCCAATTCAGAAGCCTGGGAGCAATGACTATTGACCCCCTACAGGACTTCAGGGAAGTTAACAAACAGGTCATGGACTTACACCCTTACAGCGCCAACACATATAACCTGTTGAGTTCCCTTCCCCCTGACAGGGTTTGGTATACGGTCCTGGACCTTAAGGACACATTTTTTTTTTGTCTCCAACTCAGCCCTCCCAGCCAAGACATTTTTGCTTTAGAATGGAAAGATCCAGATTCAGGGGTCTCAGGCCAGCTTACATGGACTGGACTTCCTCAAGGTTTAAAAAGTCTTCTACTATATTTGATGAAGCCCTACACTGGGACCTGGCACACTTCCGGGTAACCAATCCCCAGGTAACTTTTTCTCCAATATGTGGATGACATTCTATTAGCTGCAAATTGTAAAGAAACCTGCCTTAAAGCCACCGACCAGCTGTTACAAGAGCTGGGTGACCTCGGCTATAGAGCATCAGCAAAAAAGGCCCAGCTCTGCAGCAAACAGGTCAGTTATCGGGGATATATATATCAAGAGAGGAAAAGAAATGGCTATCAGAGGCTAGAAAAGAGACTGTATTTCATATTCCCCCTGCACAGACTACTACACAACTGAGGGAAATTTTAGGTACAGCAGGGTTTTGCAAGCTGTGGATTGCAGGATTTGCCAAGATGGCAGCCCATCTGTATGCCCTTATGAAGGACAAAGACTCTTTCATCTGGGGAAAGGATGAACAAGCCACATTCGATAATATCAAACAAGCATTAATGTCAGCCCTAGCATTGGGACTCCCTGATGTAACCAAACCCTTCCATCTTTATGTGGCTGAGAAACAGGGAATGGCCAAGGAGTTGCTAACACAGAAAATTGGACCCTGGAAATGACCGGTAGCCTATCTATCCAAAACGCTTGATTCAGTAGTGGCAATATGGCCAACCTGCCTTCGAATAATAGCAGTAGTGGTGGCACTAGTAAAAGATGCAGACAAACTGACTCTGGGACAGGACCTCACCATCTATGTTCCTCATGCCCCTGAGAGTGTCATAAGGCAGCCACCTGATCACTGGCTCATGAACACCTGCATGACACATTACCAGGCTTTGCTCTTAAATAATGATAGAGTCACCCTTGTCCTGCTATGGAGCTAAACCCTGCCACCTTATTGCCAGATCCAGAAATCCAGCCCCTGATGCATGGTTGTTTGCACTTTCTAGCAGAGGAATAGGGATGGTGAAAGGACTTGAAAGATCAACCTCTTCCTGACGCTGAGGTGACATACTATATGGATAAGAGCAGTTTTTTTGGAGAATGGAAGAGAATGGCAGAGGCAGTGGTGGTAGATGGACATAAGGTAATATGGGCCCAGACATTGCCAGAGGGCACTTCTGTTCATCGAGCTGAATTGATTGCTTTAACCCAGGTAGTAACCCTGGAAAAGGGTAAAAAGATAAACATCTACACTGATAGTCAGTACGCCTTAAAAACAGCCCATGTGCATGGGGCCATCTATCATCAGACAGGCCTGCTGACATCAGCCGATAAAGAGATAAAAAATAAAAACGAGATTCTGGCTTTGCTCAATGCCCTGTTGCTGCCCAACAAGGTAAGCATTATTCATTTCCCGGGACAGCAGAAGGGGACTTCCAGGGCAGCCAAGGGGAATAACATGGACGATCAGGAGGATAAAGTAGCTGCTAGAGGAAACTCTGTCTCAGTGGTATTAACAACTGAACTGCCCAGAGAAGAACGAGTAAACTACTCAGAAACTGACTTAAAGTTAATATGGCAGAAATGGGATATTTGACACCAATGTGGGGGCATAGATTGACTCCAAAGGTAAGATCATTCTACCACAGGAAGAGGCTGAGATATTGATAACTCAGATACATAAGTGGACTCACTTGGGGGCAAAGAAATTGGCTGTAGTTGCCCTCCAATCCCTGTACAGGATACTAAACCTCACCATCCTGACTGAGAGAGTGAGTAGGGCATGTGAACTTTGCCAGAAAGTAAACATAGGTAAGAATTTCCACAGCCCAGGAAAGCGGCTGAGAGGAACTAGTCCCAGAATGCATTGGGAAGTGGATTTCACTGAAATTAAACCAGCCAGGTATGGCAATAAATATCTCTTGGTTTTTGTGGACACTTTCTCAGGATGGGTGGAAACGGGGTGCTAACACATTAATTAGACCCTGGAAGAGACTAGTGGCATATCTACTAGCCTTTCTTTCACAAATAAAGAAACTGCCCTGGTCATTGCCAAAAAGATTCTGGAAGACATTTTTCCTCGGTATGGTATTCCAGAGGTAATTGGGTCAGACAATGGGCCAGCCTTCGTTGCTCAGGTAAGCCAGGAGGTAGCCAGATTTCTGGGGCTTGACTGTAAGTTACATTGTGCTTATAGATCCCAAAGTTCAGGACAGGTAGAGAGAATGAATAGAACTCTAAAAGAGACACTCACCAAATTGACCATGGTGACTGATGGTGACTGGGTGGTGATCCTTCCCTTGGCCTTCTTTGGAATCAGAAATACTCCCTCCTTACTAGGCTTAACTCCCTTTGAACTACTATATGGGGTTCCTGCTCCCCTAACTCTCCTTGGGGACCCCCTTGACATAACTATTGGTAACTCTGACTGTATGAAAGGACTGCAACTTATTCAGAAAGAAATTTGGAGCAAGTTTGGCAGTGCATATGCACCTGGGTCCTTGGAGTTGCCCCATCAGTTCCAGGTTGGAGATCTGGTGTACGTGAGATGACACCACAGCCAGAATCTAGAACCTTGGTGGAAGGGTCTTTATTGTGTTCTGCTCACCACCCCAACAGCTGTCAAAGCAGAGGGCATTGAAGCTTGGATCCATGGGTCACACGTCAAGCCTGCTCTTCATCAACCTGCTGACACCTGGAAAGTCCAAGGCTCCAGTAACCTGTTAAAACTGAAACTCATCAGGGACAATGAACTCTTTGACCAGTAAAGTGGACAGGCAATGGTACCTCTGGGTGGTGCTGTTTGTACTCAATTGGGTAACTATTCACTGGAGCTTTGGTGATCCTCACCAGGCTCACAAGGCCCTGGAAGCAATGCATGGTAAACTCTGTGATTGCAAGGGTGGGGTGATGAATGGCATAGCCTTACTTAATGGTGAGATTTGGAACCCCAACAAGGCCTATGCTCAAGTTGAGTGCGGCGATACATGGGCATATAGAGCCCTACAAACTTCAGGGAGCACGCCAAGTTTAGAATGGCATTGTGTATCCAAGCCTAAAATGATTCCTTATGTAAATGGGTGCCCCTGGCCTTGCCCTTGTGATACCTATCAATAGGTTGTGCATAGCAGTTGCTATATGGTTGTGAAACAATGTACTGGAAAAGATAACATCACCTATTTCACTGCCATATTGAACCAAGTCAGGGAGGAGTTAATTTAGATCATGTAATTAGTAATTAGATAATTTAGTAATTTAGTAATTTAGATCATGGCCACATTGTGCCAACAGGAGGCCATGATCTAAATTACTCCAAACCCCTTGTTCGGAGATGGTAGGGAAGCCTGTATGCTGAAGAAAGGTACCTCCCATTCACCTCTCAGATGGAGGAGGGCTGCAGGATCAGGTCAGACAAGAACAGGTTAAACAATTCACTGAAGAGTTAATAAAAAAAGAATACTCATCCCTCAATTACCACCCTCTGGTGCTTCCTGATAGTAAAGGCACTCCCTATGAGAGTGCAGCCTCTCTTCAACCAAAATGTTACCTGTTTGACAAAACCCTACAAAAATGATAGCTCAGATCTACCTATAGGGGTTGTTACCTTTGCCATTTGTGATTCAACAATTGACATCTCCACAGCTCTCTGCCCTGACAATAACACTGTTTTCTTATGCAAGAATAATAAAGCCTATACGTTCTTGCCCACAGATTTGACTGGGACCTGTGTACAGGCAACTCCCCGATGTTATCATCATTCCAGGGGATGAGCCAGTCCCAATCACCAGCTTTGACTTAATGGCTGGAAGAACGAAGAAAGCCATTCAGTTCATTCCTCTGTTAGTGGGAATTGGGCTGACTGCTTCCATTGGCGCTGGGTCAGCTGGTTTGGGTGTTTTATTATATAAATACAAGAAACTGTCCCAGCAGTAAATTAGTGATGTACAATTGCTTTTGAGCACCATCAATGACCTCCAAGACAAGCTCAATTCCTTAGCGGAAATAGTTCTCCAGATCCAGAGGGGATTAGATCTCTGAAAAAGGATGAATCTGCTTAGCCCTACAGGAGAAATGCTGTTTTTACACTAATAAATCAGGCATTGTTAAAGGAAAGATTAAAAATTACAAAAGATCTTGAAAAAAGGAGATGAGAATTAATAGAATCTCCTTTTTTGGAATGGGTTTGGTGGTATGCTCCCTATGTGCTTCTCTTACTGGGACCCTTTGCTACCCCTTTGCTCCTTGTCACAATAGTACCCTGTATTGTTAACCGATTACTCTCCTTCATCAAGGAATGTGTAAGTATGGTTCAGGTCCTGATGCTCCAGAGGCAGTATCAATCTCTCCCTGAGATTGATCCACAATTTTAGGTTAAAATTGGATCACAAAGAAAAGGGGGGAATGAGAGCCCACCTGAGAATGAAAACAACTCTAAAACAAAAAACAGCTTTTACTATTCCCATCCTTGAATTTAAAAGCCAGAGGCATATGGCTCTCAAATGTGAAGATGAACTGCTCTGAGATAGCCTTGAATTGAAGCCAGAGGCAGGTAGCTCTTGAAGGGCAGGGTGAGTTGTTTTGAGAAAACTCACAAATGGCCAAAACTGCAAACAGCTAGGCATAAACTATCTTCATGCTATTCTTGCTGACCAATCAATTTATAGAGCAAAATTTGCCAGATTTTTAAGTATAAAAACCTTGTGCTTTGCATGCTTGGGGTCATCTCCTGCCTTTTGAGGGGTGACCCTATCGTGATTGAAATAAAAAAAAATGCTCTTGATTTTGCATCGAGTTGTGGTCTCTGGGAATTCCTGAGAAGGGCGCGATCTTGAACTCCTGAGCTGTGAAACCCCAGGTCTTACAGGATAAATATAAAAGAAGTAAGTGGGTGAAATAACAGTAAATTTTTGAAAGAGTTTTAAGCAATCATACTGTGAATTATCTACATAAATCCCTATAATACATGTAAGTACATGCATGAATATAAACATGTTGCAACCTAAATACTTTTAATAATGCACATAGATACGTATAGTTCAACACTGTCCAAGAAAGCTTTTCCTTGAACCACAATCATGACTGAAAACCACAACCAATCACAAGGCAGAATTCTGGAGAACAGTCACATCTGATACATCTACAAAACAATTCCCAGATCTAAGACTCAGTGATCATGCATAACAGGAGGTAAAAAAAAAAATTATATAAGGCAGAGGATCAGAGTATTGTCTGGTAATGTGTCTCCTAATAATACCAGAAGCTACACCCATAAGATGGACCAATATAAAAAGTAAAGAAAAAAAAAATGCTTACCAATATACCCGTATAAAAACGAGCTGAAAATTGGAAATGCTAATAGACATGCAAAAGTGGTCTAGGAAGAAACCATTGTCTTTAATCCTATGAAAAAAAAATATGGGAGAACTAATAAATGCTGAGAGTGTGAGAAAAAAAACTATTTCCAGGAAAGTGCATAAAATCAGTTATCCAATACCAAGCAATCAACCCTGAAAACATGCATGGAAGTAACATTAT